>JAJMDI010000119.1:131662-235918 GCA_030573535.1 Hanseniaspora occidentalis var. citrica
CCTTTTTTTTTTTTTTTTTTTTTTTTTTTCTCCTTTGTTAAAGATTATAGAGAGAGATAAGGGAGAGAAGATGTGTTGAAATTAATGATATATTGGTATTTGTGAGTTTATTCTTAGATTATTGTTATACAAGGATATTAACAACAAAGCAACAAAGCAACAAAACAACAACGCTGAATCTTTCTTTTTTGTATTAGACAGTAAAAAGCTAAGTAATCAAGACTGAGAGGAAATAAAACAAATTAAGCGACAATATACAACCCACATTTTGATATGAACTCTTATACTTGTGATCTTTTACCTACATTTCCATGATAAAAAAAGAGAGATAAGAAGAACATATTGAGGAGTAGTGGTATCATGTATACTCTCTAAACAACAACAATGATTTAACAATGACTTTAATAAGATACAAATAAACGTTGAGACAAGACTTGATAAAGAGTATATCGAAATAGATATAAAAGTCGAGTGATAATTATTAGATTGTTGTGTTTATAGGTACTACTACTATGTCAAGAAAAGTCATGTGATGTGACATAGTCATGTGATGCAATGCAGTCATGTGGTGCAACACAGAGATCCAAATGATATACAGAGAATTATTGTATGCGGGTAACACCCTACATGTTTGTTTTCTATGTGTGGGCAAAAAGAAACCTAAACATTACCCTCACAGCGCATTTTTCTTAGTTGTCTTATGTAGTAGAGAGAAAAACCTAGTTCATATTTTTTATTTTTCTTGTAATTTAATTGGTTGGAAATGGAAATGGAAATTGTAAAAAAAAAAGAAAAAATTAAAAAAAAAATTCTGCTTGGATTTATCGTTCTTTACACGAAGAGAAAAAATAAAAAATCTACTGAGAGAGAGTGAGAAAGAGAATATGTCTATGGACAACAAAAATTTCTACTTATTATGTTTAACATCAACATGAATGAATATTTGTATGAATATTTGTTGATTTTTGATGAACTTAGAGTCTTAGTCTAAAAATGTTAATTGTTTAATTTGAATCTATTAGATAGGTACCTCTGTATAGGGGTTTGTTCTGAATTAAAGTAATGTGATCGTGTGCTTGCTATTTTTTGATTACAACTCGACGTGTTACTTACATTTCGAGCTCAGTTGTATTGCTTATTCTAATTGAGCCGTTCTCTCTATATATATATTCATCTTGCTCACTTCAATAATTCATGTGTAGACCTTATAATACCTTTAAATCTTCGATTTATTCATAATTGACTTTTGAAATAAAAAAACATAAAAACCATCAAAGGCAACTAGATTTACTTTTTTTCGTTCATACAACTTTCCTCATTCCAAAATATAAAAATTAAACAATGTTAAGAGCCTCTACTCAATCTATGTTTAAAAGAAGTTTCACTTCTCAAACTGCTGCCAAAGCCACTGTCACCAAATTAGCCAACGGTGTTACTGTTGCCACTCAACCATCCACTTCTCCAGTCGCCTCTGTTGGTGTTTTGTTCGGTGCTGGTTCCAGTGCTGAAAACCCATACAACAACGGTGTTTCCCAAATCTTGTCCAATGTTTTCGTCAAAGATGACTCGAAAGCTGTTTCCAAAGGTTTGAAATTGGAAAGTTTTGTTGGTAGAGAATTCCAATCTTTCATTTCCACTGGTGCTTCTATCGATGCTTCTTTGGAACATTTGCAATCCAAAGTTTTGTCTAAAGAATTGTCCGACTCTGTTTTCTCCCACTACAAAGAAGCCACTTTGAAAAACACTGAAAACTTTGAATTGAACAACCATGCCGGTAGAGTCATTGAACACTTGCACGCCACTGCTTTCCAAAACACCCCATTGGCTTTGCCAACTGTCGGTACTGTTGAAAGTTTGGTCAACTTGGAAAAATCCGATGCTTTGGATTTTGCTAAAACTCAATTTGTTGGTGCCAACGCTGTTATTGTTGGTTCCGGTGCTAACTTGAACCACGATGAATTGGTTGCTAAAGTTGAAAAATTGTTGTCTTTTGAAAACGGTGCCAAACCAGAATTGACCAAAAAATCCACTTTCTTGGGTAGTGAAATCAGATTGAGAGATGACACTTTGCCAAAAGCTTGGTTCTCTATTGCTGCTGAAGGTGAATCTTTATCTTCTCCACACTACTACACTGCTCAAGTTGCTGCTAAAGTTTTCGGTGACTTTGTTGCCACTGAACCAGCTTCCAGATTGCAAGGTATCAAATTAGTCGATGAAGTCATGGACTACGGTATTGTTGACAAATTCTCCCACTTTTCTAAATCTTACAGAGACTCTGGTTTGTGGGGTTTCTCTGCTGAAACCACTCACTTTGGTGAAATCGATGACTTTGTCCACTTTACTTTGAAACAATGGAACAGATTGACCATTTCCGTCACTGACTTGGAAGTTGCCAGAGCCAAACAACAATTGAAATTGCAAATTGCTTCTGAATTGAACACCACCTCTAAAATCATCAATGAAGTCGGTATCAAAACTTTGGCTCAAGTTGAAAACAAATCCTTGGACGAAGTCTTTGCTGCCATTGACGCTATCTCCGTCAAAGACATCAAATCTTTTGCTTCTGAAAGATTATGGGACAGAGACATTGCCATTGCTGCTACTGGTCAAACCGAAGGTTTGTACGATTACGGTAGAATCAGAAATGACATGAGCATGATGAGATGGTAATCTAAAACAAAAGAAAAAAAAGTAACGAAGGGAATAACAAGAAAACCACTATGCAATATATATATATAAACTTATTAAAAACAAACAATCCCACACTAAAAATTTACAAGAAAGAATTTAAGAATTAAAAGTGAAAGTCATCATCAACAACCCCCTGTTGATTAGTTTCTCCAATTTAATTTATTTATTTATTCATTTATATATTCTTCCAGGAAAAATTATAAAAACGAACTAGAACTTTTAACGCTATAATTAGTTGAAATAATACAGTATAGTACATCGCTTTTTCTTACACAACTTTTGATGACGGTATGTCATTTTTTTCAGTAAGACGCATAGTAGATCTTATACTAGTGTGATACAAGTACATACGTTTATACACTATGTCCGTCCTCCCCCTCCTCCTCTTCTTCTTCTAGTTCGTCGTCCTCCTCCTCTTCATCCCCATCTTCGTCCTCGCCGTCTTCAACGGGAGTCCAGTCCTCGTCGACCTCCTCGTACTCGTCGTATATACTGTCGCCCATACTCTTGATTTCTTTTCTTAGTATTTTCTCCAACGTGCCCTCTCCACTCGTGCGGTCCGCATTGTTCCCGTTCACATAGTACGACCTCACCTGTCCGTCCTTGCCCGCTTTCTCGCCCATATCTACATGGTCTCCGCCGTCCTGTTCGTCGTCGTCACTGTCTTCTTCTTCTTCTTCCTCGTCGTCCTCTTCGTCGTACCCGAAATTTACAGCCATGATGCTTTCAAGCTCTTTCAAAAACGGGCCAGACTCCTGCACCTGAGCAGCCGTTATCCACGGTATCTTCATTAACGACGGCGTCGTGCTGCGTTTCGGACTGGTCTGAGTGGTTTCTGGAGACAAAGTCTCTTCTACTGCGTCTCTTTTCCGTTTTTTCCCCAAGATGCTCTGTGTCTTGTTCAACACACCATCCGAGTCTACATGTTCCTTTCCGGCACTCTTACTACCCTTTATACTCTTGCTGTGATGCGTATTAGGCGTAGCACTCGCACTAGTAGCAGTAGTAGTAGTAGTAGTAGTATTAGCACTGGAGGTCGTAGCCGATGATGTGTTTTTTCCGTTTGGTTGTTGATATGTTATCGTGACATAGGAACACTTTTCAATAGAGGTCACGAATTTGGGGAACTCGTGTTTTTGAAAAAATCCCAATGGGTGATAAACCATTTCAAGAATACGTATTATGGTGAAGGGCAGCTGATTTTTTTGGAAAAAAGTCAGTTTCAAATGCTCCGCTACATCGCGCAACCGTTCCTGGGCACTCCCAATCACATCCTTGACAAGAGTGTCTGGGGTTGCAGTGACAATGTTTGCACTAGGAGGATCAAGAAAAAAACTGGGTATCTCCATAACCATGTGTTCCATAAGCTCTGTGGAAAACAAGTGTATCGTCTCTGGGTCACTCAAAACATCCAGCACATGGTCGTATTTTCTGTCACGGTAGTCCGTGACTATGGTGGTTATCATTTCAAAGAGCTCTTCGTTGTGGAAACCTAATGTGTTCATCTCGATGTGTCGTGGGTTTCTTTCCGTGTATCTGTTTGGAAAGTCTCTCTTGTATTTTTTCTCTTCGACTTTTATCTGTTTATTCAACAAAGTCATCAAAACAATCTTGCTACTAATAAGAAAGTTAAAACGGTGATTAAAATACACATTTTCAAATATCTAATATTCAATTAAACCGTTGTAAAATAATCAATAATTCATTAGAAAACAATAATCATCGAAGAAATGTCACAAGATATTTAATATCTTGAAAAATGAAAACGACATTAAAGAAAATACTCCAACATTATTGAACAAAGAAAAAGCGTGATGCTTTAAAGAATAAGAATATGAGAAGAATTTTTATTGAGTGCAAAAAAAAAAAGGTATACAAAGATTTAACAGAGACCTGAGAAAGAGAGAAAGAGATATGATCAGGTGATCCGGGGATGTTTTTGCTATTTTTATCAGAGATCCGGGTAAAAACACCTTTTTTTTACCGTTTAAAATGATATTTTTTCAGTTTTTTTTTTTTTTAAATTTTTTTTTTTTTTTTTTGTTCAGTTCAGTTCATCATTGTGATTAAAATTTTTTTTTCTATTCAATGTAGAAAGAAATTTGTTCATAGGACAGACTGGATCTTATATAGGAGATGTCTTTTTAATTCAAGTTGAGGAGTATATAGCTAAAAAAAAAAGAACGTCAAACACAAAGATCAACAGTAGAAAAAGTATGTTGGGTAGAATCAGTAGACAGAGTGCCAGTTTGAGATTGGTTGGGTTACCTAAAACCAACACTTTACACTCTTTCTCAAGACAATCTATTCCATTGAGACAATCCACCAAATTGTTCTCTACAACTCCATTAAAGTCTTTGGAAGCTAACGAAAAGGAAGAAGCCAATGTTGCTGCCAAGATCAAGGAAACCGAAGATAAAGAGCTGGACGAGTGGTTTGATGCTATCAAGAGATTGGAACAAGAATATAACAACGAGGTCAACATGGACAGTTTGAGCAAAGAGGACAGAATGACCTCCACCATGATCAGAAGAAGCCAAGAAAAGGACTTGTTGGAAGACTTGGCCAGCTCCAAAGACAAGAAATTCATCCCTACTGAAGAACAGGTTGCCCAATGGAAGGAACTACAAGGGATCCCTATTCCAGAGAGACACCAGGACCCAGTGATCCAACACGTCATCAACATGATCATGCACCACGGTAAGAGACAAAAAGCCACCACCATCATCAGCCAGGCCCTATATATAGTTTTCTTGGAGTTGAGACAAGACCCGGTTGAGGTTTTGAAACACTGCTTGGACCTGTTGGCCCCATTGGTTGTGGTGAAAACTTACAAAGGTGGGAACAAGGCTGTTTCCTTCCCGGTCCCATTGAGCAAAAAACAAAGAGACAGAAGAGCGTGGTTGTGGATCGTCGAAGGGTCTGGTAAGAGACCCTCCAAGAAGTTCAGCATCAGATTGGCCGAAGAAATCATCGCCGTCTACAAAGGTACATCTTCCGGTTTCGATAAGAGAGATACAATGCACAAGTCCGCTATTTTGAACAGATCCTACATTGTCTTCAAATAAGCCAGCATCTGTTTACTCTTGAAGGATTAAATAATTACGTACTTGTAAATAAAAAAAAACAACTGAATAAAAGCAAAATCTATAAACAAATGAATTGATCTTTTAAATATATAGACTAAGTCAATTCTCTCTGATGTCTACTTACTAATGAAAGTCAGGGCATACCCTAGTGTACTGCCCAGTAAATTAGCCATGATGTCATTAAGATCAAATGCCCTATTGGGATTCACAAAATGTTGAAAGTATTCTGACCCAACACATCCAACCATAAAACAGACAAAAAAATTCAAGTGATGCCTGTTCAAATCAACTGTGTAGTTGGTAAATCTAAAACTCTTTATACTCTTGTTGAAAAGAAAAGTATCTATCATAAACACACTGAAATGCACCAATTTATCGTACCCTTCCATAAACCCATTATTATTTGTAACCCCAAGATATAGAGCAATGGGTACACTTAAAACTAAAAAACACAAATACCCTTTATTAAACAGTAACTGCAACATCCCTACGTGTTTTTCTCTCTTTCTTTTTTTGTCTTTTCTCTCTCTCTCTCTCTGTCTCTCTCGTTCGTGTCAGGAGGTTACTCAACAAGTCACTGTTGATGAGTGTCTTACATTCTCTCAGTTGTTAGAAAGTTATTTTGTTCATCAATAGAGTCGTTATTATATCTATTAACACGTGATACACATCGGTCAGTTCGTTTATCGGACAAACATAAGAGGTATTGTATTCGGTATTAAACCTTTAAAAAGTCCGACACCAAACAAAACTCTATTATTATTACTCCCAACCCTGCAATGATTTCTAAGCTCCTTTTTTCTTATTTACCATTTGCAATCACTTCTTCTTCTTCTTCTTTTTCTTTCTACGAATTTATACAGCACAAAACATTTAAAAAATCAACAGTTGAATTTTCTAAAGTTGCAAAACAAAAAAAAAACAGAGCCAAAAAATTTAACGACTTACAAAAAAATAAAAAAAACAGTAAACTTTGGTCTTGTCTTGAACTCTCTCCCCTTGTAACAGTCAAATCAGTAAAGGGGGAGTGTGTATGTGTATGTGTGTGTGTAGACAGACTTATGACATATGATAAGATCGTGTGTGTATATTACTCGGGTATTAGACTCAATATTTAAACACAGATTAATTGAAATTTTAAGATTACTTTTATTTGAAGACGTTTTTATATATATAGTATATATACAAACAATTTACAAATAAAAGAAACAAAGATATACAATTAAATTTCTATATTTTAACAACAAGAGATAAAGTACCAAGTACACACACAAAACATGTCTCAATTTAGAGTGCCTCTTTCTCAAGAGGAAACTGCTTTGTACCAATCCAAGTTCAACGAGCTTGATGTCGAAGGATTAAGTATTGTCACTGGGGAAAGCGTCAGACCTTTGTTTGCGAAGACAGGTCTACCGAACGATTTGCTAGCCGATATCTGGGGGTTGGGTGATTATGAAAACAATGGGTTTTTGAATTTCCACCAATTCTGTATTTGCGCCAGATTGATTGGTTACTGTCAATCATTAAACGGGAACACTAGTGGAGTTGTCTTGTCTCCAGCCAACTACGAGGTTTTCACTAAATTCCCTCAGTTTGGGAACACTGGTGCTGTTCCATCTACACCAACTCCTGTTCAACCACCAGCTCTGCAAAGAAACTCAACCAACAACAGTTTTACCAACAACAATTTCAACAGTAACAACAGTATCACCAGCCAAGGTATTCCTATCCCTTCTGCTATGGACGTTTCGAAATATTCTCAGTTGTACGACAGATCTTCTAACGGACAACCAATCATCAATGGTGACACTGCAAGAGATATTTTCATGAAGGCCAAATTGCCAAACTCAACTTTGGGTGCTATTTGGGAATTGTGTGATCAAAATCAGTCAGGATACTTGACTAAGGCACAGTTTGTCTTGGCCATGTACTTGATCCAGTTGTTCATGTCAAATTCGATCTCAAGTTTACCTCCAACGTTGTCTCCACAACTATGGCAGGCTGTTCAACAACCAACTCAAAATCAAAATCAAGGTCAAGGTCAAGGTCATGTCCAAGCTCCACCTTCTTTACACCAACAACCTTCGTCTCCACAACTGCGTAATCTAAGCACGCAGTCCACTGGTGCTTCTATGGAAAGAAAATCTTCTATGATGAGAGGCTCACTAAACAGTGCTTCTGCCGATTGGACTTTATCTATTGACAAGAAAAGAAGTTTTGATGCCATTTTTGACTCCTTGGATAAATCCAAGAAGGGCAAATTAGGCTCTGAAGTTTTGGTTCCATTTTTCTTGACTTCAAAATTATCCCAAGACGTTTTGGCTACTATTTGGGATTTGGCTGACATTCAAAATAATGCGGAATTTTCCAATACGGAATTTGCCATTGCAATGTTTTTGATTCAAAAGAAAAACGCTGGTATTCCTTTGCCAGATGTTATTCCTGAAGAATTGTTAAATTCTCCAAGTTTAGGATTGAATCAATACATTCAACCACAATCACAACCAGAAAGAGTTATTCCAAATAGAGATACCAAACCTACTTTTGAACAACCTCCTCCACAAGTGTCTCCAGTTCAACCAAATTTCTCTGGTAACAACAGTGCTTTGAACGATTTGCTGGGTTTGGACAATTCAAGTTTCTCTCCAGCCCCACCTGCTCATGCACCTCAACTAAGTGCCTCTAGTACAGGTAACTCTTTTAATGGTGGCCAATCTCCACAATTGACTTCTTCTCACACAGGTGTTAGAAAGTTCAAACCATCGTCCAATTTTGGTCAAAGTATTATCAAAGAAGAAGTTGAAGAAGCCCAACCACAACCGGTTCAACAAGTTCAACAAACCCAAATTTCACCACAACCATTGGCAACTTCCACTGTTGCATCTGTACCAACAACATCCAAGTCAACCTATCAGTCATCTCTTCCAAATGTTCCAAATTTTGCTGCTTTTGCAATCCCGTCAGTTTCTTCGTCCGGTACTACTGAAAGAACAATGAGCCCAATTCTGGACAATTCCGATGCTTCATTCAAAATGAGTCAGGCCACCACTGACTTGGCAAACTTGTCCAATCAGGTTAGAAGTATCAGTACCCAAAGTGCTTTGTTGCATGACAGAAAATCCAAACATGAACAAGAACTTCAAAGAATTAATGCTACAAAAGCTACTATTGAAAGTAAATTGGCCACTTTAAGAGTCTCTTACCAGCAAGAAACACAACAAACTGAAAAAGTTGAAGCCATGTTGGCTCAATCCAGACAAGAAGTTGAGGAATTGACAGAGCAATTGAACGTTGCTCAAGCTAACTATCATGCGGTGGAATTGAAATTAAATGAAGTCCAACAACAATTGGTTGAAGTTGAAAATTCCAATTCGCAAATTAAAGAAAAAATTGGTGGTTTCAATTCTATGTCACAGTCTTTACAAGCAGAATTGACTAGCAAACAAGCAGAATTGGCTCAGAAACATTCCATGTTGGGTATTAGTGAAAAACAATTGGAAGTCAGTGACATGACAGCTTCAAATTTGAAAAACGAAATTGAGGAATTGGAAGCCAGTTTCTTGGTTTTTGTCAACAAGAAAAAAGAATTGGACGATTATTCTTCCAATATTGAAAAGCAACATACTTTGTTGGGCTCTAGACACCAAGAATTCATTGATAGATCAAAGGCCTTGGACGACCAACATGCGGAACTGGATCAAAGAGAAGAGGACATTAAACAAAGAACTTTACAAATTCAAGAACAAGAAACAATTTACCACGATCAAATTGAAAAATTGAAACAAATGTTTGATCATTTGAATTCTGAAAAGGAAAAGTTAACTGCTGCCAACGAAGATTTAGAAAACCAGCACTACGAATACGTTTCCAGGGTTCAAGATTTGGCAGACAAACAAATGAGACTTGCCATGGGTGAAGTCCCTTCTGCTGAAGAACTTGAAGAATTGAAACATTCAATCAAAGCAAAAGAAATTGTTGCTGAACCAAATGCTGAAGCCGAGGCTAATGCTTTTGTTGCCCCAAGTGTTACTGAGAAATCTGAAACCGTTTTTGATAATGCCAAATCTAACACCGCAGATACTTCAATCAACGAGGACGACACTACCAGATTTGTATTGCCAGATGACAGCAACATGGAAGACATTCCAAAATACAGTTCCGCCACCTCTTCCACGTTCAACAATCCACCTCAAAGCGAAACCTTTGATCATGACAACTTGAATGATGAAATTCCAGGTAGTTTTGGTGGAATCAATTCCGAAGAAAAGTTTAAAGGTCAGGTTGAAGATGACGAAATTATTGCAGATGAAAATGCCAGTTTCAATGCCCCAGAAGAACACACTGAAGCCGAAAAAGAAGAACCTATCGCAGTATCTGCCGATTCTCCAGAAGCAGTGGACAAGGAATTTGCTCACTCTGAAAATTTAGAATCAACAGTCCCATCTGCAGACTCTCCAGTTGTTTGGAAAGATGCAGTTGATACTCAACCAGAAGAGCTAGCCGAAGAAATCAACAAAAAGTCTTCCAACATTAATGAGGAATTTCCACCAATCCAAGAACTGCATGTAGACGAATCTGACAGCTCTAGTGAGGACGAAGAGCAAGAAGATAAATTCACTGATTTTGATGAAGTCAAGCCTGCTGCTAAAGTGGAAAAAAATGTTGAGGACGAGTTTGAAGATTTTGATGACTTGCAACAGGCCCAAGTTGACGATTTTGATGATGAAGACGATGAAAATGAAGTCCCTACAGCCAGCGTTGACGATTCATTTGAACATGTGTCGATCCCAGTTTCTGCTCCAACATCCGCTTCTAAAGGAAAAAACAAAGAGTGGGACCAACTATTTTCTGGTTTTGATAAACCAATTGCTCAACCAGTTGCTCAGTCTCCTGCTTTCAAAGAGTCAGTTCCTAATCCTATCAAGATTGCTACTACTCCAAAGTCCTTGGCCATTGAAGAACTAAGCAGCATGGGTTTCTCCCAAGACGAAGCAAAAAGAGCCTTGGAACAAAACAATTGGGATTTGGATTCCGCCACTAACTTCTTGCTTGACGCTTAAAGTTAACAGGCTTCAATGTCAAAGTAAAGTTGTGTTTGTAATCAACAAAAAAAGGAAGATTGATTATATATGTTTTTAAAACTATATAAACCTATGTATAAAATGAATTTATGTTTTTTTAATAAAAAAATAAAAAGAAAACCTAATCTGTATCACTCTTTAAACGCCTGTAGCTGCACTAGTAACTTGCTTCTTAAAGAGTTTATGGTTTCCATCGATGACGTGCTCCCTAAGTTCTCAGAGTATATTGTTGAGTTTAGTGTATCTAGATCATTATTGATATTCGCGTATATTGCGTCAATCTCCTTCTCCAAAGCCGTGTTGACGTTCTTCAAGGATTCTAGTCTTTTCTCTAGATCTGCTGCAAACTTTCTTTGCATTGATACCTTGTGAAAATTGACAATATCCTCAGGGGTAAATGTCTCCATTTTAGGAAAAGACTTTTCAAGAGACATCATCTGCTCTTCTAGATTATGTGACGCACCATTAGTGTTATTATTCTCATCATCGTAGTACTCATTATTATTATCATCAAAATCTTTGCCCTTGACCACGAGGTATTCGTGTTTACGTCTTTTCGCAATGTATATAAGATCATCTAACTCGTCTAGTTTTTTGTGCATACCTCTTTCTTGAAAAATTTCTTGAAACTCATTTTCACATAATGTTTTCCATAGGGTCACGATCTCTTTTTGTACCTTTAGTAAATGTTGTTCATACCGTATCGAGTAGGTTGGATAACAATGAGACAATTGGTTCCAATTTTCCAATTGTGCTAAAACCTTTAATAACGCACGTTCACAAACCTGTTCTAAACGGGTGTATCTAATGTGTTTACTTGTCATATTTTGTCGTTTGATTTTTTTTGAGTTTTATTTTGCTGTGGTGTTTGTAAGAACTGTTCAATAAACAGCAACTAGGAAGTAAACCAATGATAAACAAAGTTGTTTGTTTGTCATGCGTTATCCACGTGTTATATTTTTATTTTTTCTTTTTTTCTGTCAATTTTTTGCTTTTCCGGTTTTTCCAAAATAAGGGAACTCTATATCTGAACATCGATGAGATATCATATAGCTTTAATACGAAGGTCCTCGAAAAACCCAGAAACAATCATGTCAGTTTTAAACAGGGGTAGAATACTTTCAATTGAGAAACTTATACCAGTTAATAAAAGGAATGACTCAAATACAAACTACATATGGTACATAAGTGCAGCTACAACGCTAAGTGTTTGTAATAAGCCCAAGGATGTGAAGACTATATACAAATATGCCATAGAACAAGATTTGGACAAAGCGCTAGACGATTCATGGGAAATAAAAAGTTTAAATCCACTACAGAAAAAAATTACGTTACAATTCAAAGAAGCGTTGGTTAAAAGTAGTTGTATTGGGGGCATTCCCAAGGCCATCAACAGCTTGCATTCAATATCATCTGCGTGCGTTGCACAACCCGTGGACTCGGAGAAAGAAGATCCTTTCAGAATAAGAACTGAAAATCAGGAATTTGTGCGTAGAAAGGACTACAACAATTTAAAAATGAGCGTTATGGAAAGAGGGTTTGATCACTGGAACTTATTATACAACAAGGTGAGTAACAAAATCATAGATAATTTAAATAGATCTTCGCCGGACTTATGGTACACAATTTTATCATCTTGCTATGGCTCTGTACTAAGCAACGATGATGTTTTAAGTGCCCCAGATACAAGTCTAGTTGTCATTAGCTCTTTAGTACCACAGGATGTCAATCCTCAGTTGTATGGCCATTTAAAGGGTGCTATCAACGTGGGATGTGACAAAGCTCTCGTGAGCTCCATTCAAAATCTAAGTTTAGAAATAAGTGATTGGTGCGGAATCAATCTAAAAAATAAATGCATACGGTTATAATATATGATACTTGACACATGTACTTATATATTAAAATTTTATCAATATTCTTCAGTTTCTGTCTCATTGTCAAGATTTGAACATATCCAAGTTAAATGCATACGATAATATTTTTGTATGTTTTTTCAAAATATTGTTATTGCTATCATCCGTTTTCAATGTCTCTGTTGTTATCTTTTCTTCTATAAAATCTTCCCTTTTGCGTCCTAATAATTGATACCACCATTTGATGTTATTGTAGTCTGGTAAAATCCAATATTCACTATTGGCTTCAGTAGTAACGGTGCAATCAACGTAATTTGGATTTGTAAATTCTTGTTTTCTGGATAGAAAGTAGCACCATATACTTGTAGTCTTTTCAAATAATTCTTTATTTTCAAATCTTTCCCTCTCATTATTAAATATAAAATTTCCATATTGACAAGAATACAAATGATAAACCAATCTTCTCAAAAATCTTTCATTGAATTCAAAGCTAGTTGGGTTTTGCTGGAGTAACTGGAAACAACATTCTAAAAATTGGAAAAAAATAGGAGATGTTTTGTTTCCAAGTAAATTATTCAATGTCGAAGACGCTTTATCATCAACAACAGACTTCTTGCGTTCTTTTAAAGAGATTGAAACATTGTTTAACATGTTGCTTAATCCGTTTCCAAATTGCGATAGTTCGTCAGAGGCTTGTTGGAATTTGTTCGAGCTACTATCTGTATTTATATTATTATTATCGTTACTAATATCGTTAATACTAGAACTAACTTTATCTGTAGAATTTGAATAATTGTTTATGACATTGTCGTGAAAGTTTTTCCCAGCATTATTTAAATGATTACATCTTTCCATAAATCTATGCCCAAAATTATACCATTCTTTTTCAATCAATACCATGAATCCTTCAAGTGTTCTATAATATGGATCTACGCATAATTGAACCAATGCTGCTATTTGAGCTGTTCTATCCCAACCATCAGAACAGTGTATTAGAACATTAGATTTGTTGAAAACAACATGTTTCACCAAAGTCTCAGTGGATTGCAACAAATTTCTGATATGTTTGAACCACGTTATATTGGAACCTAAATCCTCTGTAACTTTGTATTTGGAAGGTATAGACAAATGTAGGTCATTATCTACTACCACATTATCAATCAAAGACTGCAATGAGTCTCTGATGGCATGAATATTCGGGATACCTAAGAACATTCTAGATGTGGTGTTATCAAAATTATAATTATCCATAATTTCTGTACCTCCACCAAGAGCCACTTGTGCATATGCATTTGCAGTTGGTCTGCAATCAACAATAATGTTTTTTTTCAACATCGTCTTTGTATCATTATTAACAACACCATTACTAGTGTTGTTGAAAAAATATCCCTCAATTAGTCTTTCATCTTGCGGCGACCGCTGTTGAGTAATACCAGGCAAGGGCTGCGATGACCTAACTATACAAGTATCTGTTTGTTTATGATAATAAGTCAAAACAGGTATTCTACAACTGGATCTATACTTGGATGCATGTTTCAACAATGTGTCTGATATGTTTTTAGGAACAATAAACTTTTTAGGATACGTAGAACAGAACTTGAAATCCATATTTATATCACTTGTTCTCCACAAGGCTTCTGGTGCTTGTTGTCTTTGATAAAACTCTTTTTCCATATTAAAAAGCGGACTAAATGGTTTTAAATTGTATTTTTCAGAAATCTCTGTTTCCAGCACATTTGGTTTATAAAGAAAACAATACAAACCATCTAATTTTTTCAATACCGTCAAGTTATAAATCGAATCATAAACATCTTGAGACTCTTTATAATTTTCAAAATCCATTGAAAAACACAACAGATCTTTAGTTATGATTTTAATATTGGAATAGTGCCATAATTTTGGTTGATCCTGGTGTAGTGATAACAAGGAAGACCCTTTGTTTTTGAAAACCGAATGAATCAAATGATAAGGTAGCCAAAATTCCCGCTTTGTTTCTGGAGAAGTGAAGATTAAATGATGTGTTGTTAGATGTAAAGTTCCCTTTGTCGTTTGTCCTCTTTTATGAATAGTAACGTCATCCACTTTCGCGACTTTTATATATTCTGTGTTTGTCGACATGCGGATGGGTATTTTTTAAAGGACGTTAATTTCGGTTGTTCTTGATGTCGTTTTTAAATATCTATAAAATTTAGCTTAGGTTTGACTGTTGATATCTTTTTGCTAAAAATATTAAACTATTTTATTACCAGTAAACGGGAAGTACTCGTTTATCTTTGAGATTGCCTATATTAGTTTGTAATTAAAAAATGTTTGTTAAAAAACTTATTTCCCTTAACCTGTGGAACCATTTTTTCTTTTTTAACTATGTCTATTGAAACAAGCATCCGTCACTGTATAATAACGCAGCAAAAACCATGAACTATTTTATTGTGTCAGGTGTTCTTGCTAAGTTGTGAGCTTTTCCATGTTGAAAAAAAAGCTTGACCAGTCACGTGACGTTTTCTTTTTCTTTTGTAAGCTTAAAGACTCTAGAGAGTCATTAAAGTATCAAGGGAAGTCAGACAAGAACAGTTAAAAGAACAGAGATGGTACAACAGAATAACACCAGTGTCCATTTCAATCAGAAGTAGACCACAGTTTAATTCTTCTGTGTTTGTTTTTTGATATATATGTGTGCCCCAAGCGAACCAAAGAAGAATATGGAATAAAGAGAAAAAAGACAAACTCCATTCACAAAGACAATGAATAAATCCAAAACCTTTGAGTGAAAAATCTGTTTTTTTTCAATTTAAAAATTCAACTTAGATTAATGGGTACAAAGTACCCAAGAGCGGTCTTAATCTACTTGAGCCAGATAACAATAGATAGTGCATTGAAAATAAAAACCACTACCCACATGCACCTTCGCCTTTTCGCAAAGACTAGAGTGCATTGAGTACCTGAACGACAGATGTTGTAAGTGGTTTTTCTACTTTTTTCTTAATAAGAAGTATAGAATTATACAACTGACAACT
This sequence comes from Hanseniaspora occidentalis var. citrica, assembly GCA_030573535.1. Lineage (NCBI taxonomy): Eukaryota > Fungi > Ascomycota > Saccharomycetes > Saccharomycodales > Saccharomycodaceae > Hanseniaspora > Hanseniaspora occidentalis. The sequence continues at coordinate 147,391 of JAJMDI010000119.1, forward strand.
AGTTTATCAAAAAACCGTCAAACATGAATCTTTCTAGAGAAGCAATAATCATCATTTAAATATAAACCAATTAGTAAAACTCTAAAGATTTCACAAACGCTGTGGCTTTATATTCCTACTCTGTCTTCTCTTCATACAAAGCAAAATTAAAATTTATTTAAAATCTATTATTTCTATATTTTTTCAGTTTAGTTTTTTTTTTTTTCTGTTCCATTTTTTTTGTAGGGCAAAAAACAAAAACTCTCAACAAATTAAAAAATTCCTTTACAATGTGGGCAAGACTAAAAGGCAAAAAAAAAGAAATGTGAGATTTATGACACAGTGTCACGTGTATGTCGATATTCAATTATACCACTGCTAATTACTTACTAACAATCTATACCTAAATGTTTAAAAATAATCTATTAAATAAACTAGTTTAGAAAAGCTTTAAATAAATTAAATAAGTTAAATGATTTGAATACGTAAATACTTTGATAAATTTCCAACACTGATGGACTTGTGAGTTTTATGGACACTCAGTACATTCCCAGTCTGTTGGCTGATGTTCTTTTGGTTTATCAATTGATTTCATCTCTTCTTCAGTCAACTCAAAGTCATATACATCAATATTACCACTCAATCTGGTAACGTTTGCTGTTTTTGGTAGTGGGATGTAGCCCTTTTGCAATGACCATCTAATCAAAACTTGTGCGTTTGTCACGTGATGATTGTAAGCCACTTTGGTGATGTTAGGGTCGTCAATGTTGTAGCCGTGTGTTAAGGGGGCGTATGCCACGACCTGAATGTCATTTTTCAAACAATGATCACAAAGTTCTTGTCTCATCAACCAGGGGGACACTTCGATCTGGTTAACCACAGGTTTGTACTGCAAACCGGACCATTTCAACAACTCGTCAATGTGTTTGGCACCGTAGTTGGAGACACCCAAGTTCTTGATTTTCCCCGAGTCAACAAACTCTTGCATGGCGTCGTATGTTTCCAATCTCTTGTTAGGCCCGCATAGTGGCGAGTGTATCAATAGCAAGTCAATGTAGGCCAAGTGGCTCACTTTCTCCAAGCACTCCTGGATGGCTTTTTTGGCTTCCTCATACCCACACTGGGTGTTCCATAGTTTTGTGGTGTAGAAAAACTCCTTTCTGATAGACTCAAAAGTGCAGTTTTGTTCTTCACATTGCTCATTGATGTATTTGATGATACCTTGGGCAACTTCAATTTCGTTTTCATACAACACAGCTGTATCAAAATGTCTGTAACCTTTGACACAAGCCTCGTACACCAAGTCAACAGTCTTGGATGCTGGCAAGTAGTATGTTCCCAAACCAACTGTTGGGATGTAATTGTCGTTATTCAATTTTAATCTGAATGGGATTTTAGATTTTTCAGTTTTACTCATTGTTCTTTTTGTATGTGAATCTTTATTGTTTTGCTTTCTTTCTCTATTTTTATGTATCTCATATTAAATTATATGATAAACATCAAATCGTTAAAAGTCAATTGGTTAACTTCAAAAGACTTCTTATATATATATATAACACATAAATCATAAGAATCTAACTCAGTTTAAAGAAAGTTCATGTTTAAAGGGGGTTTCGGGAATAACACTAGCAAATATCCTATCCCTTTACATTCAAAAGGTAGGGTCTCGTCCTTTGTCCCTTTACCTTGTACCTTTTGTATCTATATTCCCTAAACGGGGTGATTTCCTGTTAGCAGTCCTTTTTTTTTTTTTCTCCGGTTGATTTATGGTTTTTCCCCGTGTAGGCTCTCAGTATTTTTAAGGGGGAGGTGGGCTGAGACGTATGATGTCTGTGAAATGTAGACCAAAGCTTTAGTGTATTACCCGGAAACACAGATTGTAGAGAAATTTGACAGTTAAGGGAGAGACAGTTTAAGCAATATTAAGGACATCACGTCATTCATTGTGAAAATAAACCGTTGAAAACATATGTCAATTTTAATCTTTTTTCGATATTCTTATAATTTTTTCAAGATTTTTAGTCTTGTGTTTTGGTATATGTATGCTATCGATGGTCTGGATATTGTGAATGTAGTATTATAGCTTTAGGAATAAAAAAAAATGGAGTGAGACAAAGAGAACACCCTAGCATACTATCGATATGTCACCAAAAAGTACATTGAACCAAAATACCAAGACAAAAAATTACAAATGCCTTGAACCCTACGACAGAGTACCTTCTGGCGAGATTTATTTGAGCGATTTGCAATTACTAGACAATAAAGAGTTACTTTATGCATGGGACAGACAGATGAAGGCATGGGGCGATGAGATATATGCTTCGTACAGTGTTCACCACCATGCAAGAAGTCAGGACGAGCAGGAAGCGTCTGCCCCTGGGTCACCAGACCTCCCTCTTTTCAAATATGGCGATTTGGAGCACAACAAGTTTGTGGAAAGTAGACGGAAAGTTGACGAGGCTCTTGGAAGACTCGAGATGAAAAAAGTTTTGCTTTTTGATTTTCAAAACAGGAATAACAATAATGAAAATGACGAAAGCACTAAAGTCAGCACACCATCGAGTTCCACATCTTTGAAACCAAGTATAAACGATATATTAGACGAGTATCTTGACAACTAAGACTTACAAGTTAGACAACAACTTCTCTAGGTACTATTTATATAAATAGTAGTACTAGCTCACAAGAATATAAAAAATGATCACATATTTAATGAGAGAAAATCATATAAATCTTTTTAATATTTATTTGTATACATATATATAGATATAGACATAATTGTGGTTTTTTTAGTAATATATATATATTCATATACATATATGTACATTTAATGATGATCAAAAAAACCTAAACAAAATTCTCTTTATTTCGATAACATTGAGAATCTATGGAGTGCCAAAAAAAGACGTTAATAAATCTTTCCTTTTACCTAAAAAATTTAAAATAAAAGAAAAAGAAATCTTTTCGAGTTGTTAATTATAGTTGAAGAGGGAATATAAACAAAAAATGAATTTTTTATAATATAATTATAATAATAAGTTATAGTAAAAAAACACACAACTTGTTTAAGCTTCAGCCATATCTCTTAATCTTCTGATGGTAGATCTAACGGTAGCAGCAGCAGCGGTAGAGACAGTGTAAGCACCACCGGCAACGGTTTTGTTACAAGAACTACAAGTCCAGATACCGACGGAACCTCTTTTAACAGTTCTTTTACCACAGAAAGAACAGGTGTATCTAGAGTGTTGTTGGATTTCCAATTTTTTGACTTGTCTTCTCAAAGAGGAACCATATCTGACACCGTATTTACCAGTAATACCAACCTTCTTAGTTCTTTTAGCCCTGTAATGAATTTTTTTGTGCAGATATTTAAAATATTTTACAACTTTCCTTATTCCATTACTGTCTCATAAAAAAAAGACAATAGTTGGAATAATAAAAATCACAAACATTTATAATCACATTTGTTGTTAGTAAAATTAATAATCCTTGGATTTTTTTTATCTTTCTTAATAGTGTATTTATAAATTGAAACATTGTGTGTGTGTGTGTTGTCTATGAAGAAACGTTCCGGTGTAGAGCCATAAGATGACTACATTTTTATTAGAGAAACCATCTTTTGTATTGTTCACTTGGTGTTTGTAATATCATGTCCTAGAATTCTCACTCATATATCGTGTCATCATACACCTAAGTATATTATTCTGTTTTGTCTATTCCTACTTGTAAATAGCTCAATCTGGAAGTGTTCATCACCTATGTTGTCACATAATTCACATACAACTATTTGTGTTTATAACAATTAGTCTTACACAATAAAACATGGCTCTAGGATTGACGTATCTTGCATCATCAAATTGGGCATATTTTTTATTTCTTATTAGTTTGTGGTTAATTCATTGACAAAGTGTTAAAATTTGGCTGTTGATATTCTATTTCTGTATTTTGACAATGCATTCTTAGGCATCATACACACCCATGCGTGTTGTCCACACAGGGTTATGTCTCTGTATTTTTCATCATTACTCTAGAACGTATATCCTAGATTTTTCAAGCGTGAGCAATACACCATATACTAGGTCTCTTGTCTTTTATGTCACTTACCATTTGGTCTATTAGTAGTTCACAATCTTGCCGTAGTCTTCCATCATTTTCTATTACTTATATCTCACATATCATATTTCTCACATATCAGACCTTTCGCTGTTGTTAACTTGTCTTCTCTTTCATATATATATCACACACACATTGTTTAATATAATAAATCCACTATCTCTTTGTTATCATGAACATAGAGTTCATCGTACTATGGGCGTACATACATTTTGCTTGTTGTATATCGTTGTGTTTTTTTTTCTTACTATTTAGAAGAGGGAATTAGGAGAATAAACTACTGAACCTGTATTAACAACATCAAGTCTCGACCTAAATTTAAACGTCATCTAATACATGTGTAGATGGTAAGAATAGACATGCAAGAAGCCATACGATAATATGATTCAAGATCGTCTACGTAAACATGGTAGATTGGCACTATAATTAAGGATTCTACACACACATCAACACTACAACACCCTCAACTGTCCATATTAAAAGGTATATTGTTCACTAAACGTAATGCTCAACCTCGAATAACTATTGAAATTAAAAATTTTTGAACAAAAAAAAAATCAAAAGAAAAAAGTTTTCCAGCAAAAAGCAAAAAAAAAGAAAGTTTTTTTTTTCCCGTTTTGGTTTTGGCTTAGAAAATAATAAAAAGAAAAAATCAAAAAAAAGAAAAGAAAAAAAAACGTACTAAAACCAAAAAACTTCAAAGGGAGGGTAACATTTAGTAGCTTATTGTTAGACCTTCCACTTCCCCATCCCAGTTCAAATACGAGAAGTAATTTTATGGACAGACCGGGTGACAAAGTCTGTGCTTTTGGTAAGAGTCTTTACAGTTTATACAGTGTACCCACCTGTGTGAATGCCATGCATTAAGTTAATAATATTAGAGAGCATGCTTTTGATTACAAACATATAAAGAAAGACAGAGACAGAGAAACACAGTAGTTTTAGTATGGTACTATTTACCTTGTTGCATCATTGTTGTTGATGCAAATTTATACTTTTCTAGTGTTCAAGACACTGACACATGGTGTAGCAGATATTGCACACAAGCCACGTGACTTTGTTAGTCCATTTCTCTCACTGTGTTAAAGTGGGATTGTTGTTCACCAGCATAGCTTGTCTGTTTTACAGTCCACGTGATACATGCTTTTTTTAATCTTTCTTCAATTTGTTTCTGTACGTCACTTTTTTTTTTCAAGAATTGTTAAAAAAAGCTGCGTAGGGCGACGACACAGATTACATGGACGACAAAGGTCATATGGATCACTTGTGTAGATTGTGTTTATGAAAGTGTGAAAGAAATGATGAGATATCACTGCAGATACAATGAGTTAATCATCAATATAGGTCTTTTACCTGGCTATGTTTCAATGAATTGCAGCCTAGACGTAGGTCCTAACTTGAATGCAAATTCCGCCTGTAATAGTAGGTCCTGTTTCATAAGACAGGGGGCATGATCCATCACACACTTCATTTTGGGCTTATTTCAAATGTGGACATTGAGCCTATGAACAGTTGCTTTGGGCAAACTTGTGTTTTTTTTTTTTTAATTTAATTGCTTTTCAAAAAATATATGTTTTCATGTTTTCATGTTTTTAAAACAGAAAGCAATGCAGAGATGACAAGCATTTTAAAAAAAAAAAAAAACTATTTTTTAGTTTATAGTTTGTAATGTTTTTTGTTTTTTGTTTTTTTTATAAATATTTGTTTTTAAAAAAGTTTAAAATGTACAGGTGTAAGATGTCACAAAAATATCAAGAAGAAACAGAATTTAAAATTCCAGTCACAAAGTACCTGATTCTATAAAACACAAAACAAAATGAAATTCAATCCGTTTTTTTTTCTCTTTTCATCCTTCTAGGGGAATCTCTGACACGGTATTTTTCTTATCAGTGATATAAATATGAAATATATATTTTTAATGAATTTACATTCTACTGCATTTATGTCTAAGCAAAAAAACTGGATGATTGTTGTTTCAACAATCATGTAATCTAAAAACACACACACTCAGAGACAAGTGCAGAAAACACGGACTTTAATTAAAGAACACACACACACACACACACACACACAGACAACCTTAATAATAATGGATTTAATTAATTAAACAAAAAATCGTATTAATTAAAGATTCTAACAATTGTTGAAGTTGCACGTTTCTTTAGTGAATGTTTGACATCTTTTCTCTGTTTTTTTTTTATGCTTTTCCCTTACTTAAAGAAACATTTTTCGTATATACGATGTTAAATGAACAGTGATTAACAAATTCCAATGATATATAGAACGTTTGATTAACTACTGAGTCTATTCATTCATTCACCAAGTCATTCAAACAATGGCGATATTTGGTTTAATTAATTAAATGATGACTCAAATCAACAACTTATTAATTAAACACGTTTATTGCTCTATAATCATAGATACCTATATATATATATAGTCAACGATAAGAGATGGAGAAAACAAATGTGTATTATTTTTGTACAGTTTGATTGTTTCAAGATATGCTTTTTAATCAATATTGATATATATAAACACATGACATGGATGATAGATCTGGTGTGTAAGTAGTATATTGTACAACAAACAAATATTTATAGCCATTCTTGAAGATTTACAAATCTAGTATAGATTAGAAGAAACAAGTGAAGAAAAACTTATACCAACATACTAACATACTAACAGACTAACAGACTAACATAATAACATAATAACATAGGAGCATTGAGATGGCACAGTGGAATATAGACTGTGTAGAAAATTTAGAGTGTGATTTGATCATTAGATCCATCACACCCATTGATAAGATTATTCCTGCTGGTGAAGTTTACACAGAAAAGTGCATTGAGGAGTACACTAAGGAGTACAATCAAGAACAAGTCCCTAAACAGGATGTGTTCTCCGGTATTCTGATATTCAGAGAATACGACTACACGACCCCTGATATGATGAAACAGGGAAGAGAGCCAGCATACTTGCTCCATAGTCTGGGTTCACCCTTTGTTCCTTTTACTAATAACGGTAGTAGTGGTAGTGGACCTACTACTACTAGTAGTACTAGTAATGCCAGACTGACAAACCTGGAGTTCAATTACAAGATGTACCTTAATGAGTCACTGCGCAGCTCGCTTAGTGTGCATGGGACATATAGAGAGGTAGACTCAGAGACTAACGGTGAAGTAGTGCGGCTGAGTGATGACGAGTACACTATTACTAACACACAGGATGTGTATCAGGAGACACTGAGTCGCGGGTCTGTTTCTGGTGTTCTGTCGCCACTGGCTCTGGAGCCGCTGTCCCAGACCAACACTTTGGTGGAGACTTCATTTTCTAATAATTACACACTGGACACCAATAAGATATCAAGTGAGCATATTGACTGCAAGAGCGGTGCTCTGCCGGGATTACTATCCCTTAATAATGTAATCTTACAGGGAAGAAAAAGAAAAAGAAAAAGAAAAGGAGAAAGACACCACACACACAAGAAAAACTCAGAAAGAGAAAAAGTTGTTAAACATTACGACAAGGAGAACGAAAAAGTTTTCTGCAACAAACTTTTTGAAAAGCTACAACAGTACGAGTCTGTGCCTACCACAACGACAACCACTACAATCGAGAGTAGAGATCACACAAGATTGCAAGAGATAGAAAGTAGACTAGGAAAAACATACTATTGATATATAGAATATAGAGTGTAGGGTATAGAGTATAGGGAATTTAGTATTGAGTATATTTAGGAATTATAAATAATGGTGAAATCATTTAGCCGCCCAAATTAAAACTTTTCTTTTTTTAAGGAGAAGCACCAATGACTTGGTTGTTTTCAATGATGTACAAACCTTCTTTGTACTTCATATCAAAACAGCTTGCCTTCAAGTACTTCCAGCCAAGGTAGTGGCTGCAGTTTAGGCAGTAGATGTTGCAGCACTCGTAGACCCCGGTCATCATCTTCACACTGACACACTCGCCGTACTTGACGTTGTTCAAGTCGTACACGAGCATCGCAGACCCGGTCTGGCCCCTGTAGTTCTTGCTGATCAAGTTGCTCTTGTACTGGAGGATCGTGAAGCACGCGTTGCACTTGTAGAAACTGGTCTGCGTGCTGTTTCTGATGCCCATTGGAAGGTGCTCGTGCGGGTGGTTGTGGAGATCGTAGATGTTGGGCACGTACCCTTGCTCTTCGTCGGCATCCTCGTCTTCCAAGTCGTTGTTCTCCTCTTCATCCGTACTGTTTTCTCCCAAACTCATGTACTCGTCGTCGTCGTCGTCCTCTTCTTCATCATCTTCATGACCACTCTCCTCCTCCTCATCCTCGTCGTCGTCTCTGCCCATCGCTTGCTTCTCTTTTTTTCTCAACTTCATAATGATATCATTCTGCTCATGCTTCTTTCTGTTTCTAAAGATGTTTGTCTTGTGTTGTTCCACTTCTAGTTTCTCCACTTTATCCTTCAAGTCCAACTTGTACACAATCACTGGATTGCCATACTCGTCAAACTCCCCATCTTTCACTTCATATCTTCTGTATCCGTGACTCATGGGTATGTTTCTATCCAAGATATTCCAACTAAGATCCAAATCCAGTCCCAATTCATCCTGTACTTTACTGCGTTCCCCCCACTTGTTACCACCTATACTATCTATTATACAGTACTTATCTTCATTATCTTCTCTTGTATTCCCACCAGAACAATTCATGATCTTGTATTTCCCCACCCCATTACACAGTGTGGCATCTAGTTCTTTTTCCAACTTACTCACAAAGAAGTCACTCTTCTCTATATGATTACTATGACTCTCAGTAGGAACACTCTCCTCGTCAAAGGGATTCTCATACAACAGCAGAGGAATATTCAGCTTATCCCCCGGATCTCTCAGACCCAAACCACCACTAGCATTATTACCACCACCACCCACACCTTCAAACATACTGTCTTTCCTAGAGATCACCCCTGGTAGCACATTATGTTTTCCAGATGTGTACTGAGTAGAAGAGATAAGAGAAGGATCTGATACTACAGTAGAGTTGGTCATGTTTGTAGTCTTGGAAATCACAGACGCCATCAGAGTAGAAGACCCAACACTCCGCCCACTAAAAGACGTGTTTCTACTGGGATTGTCATTATAACCCTCTCTGTCTTCTTCTTTTTCTTCATCATCTCCTTTTTCAATTAATGAACTCTCAGAACAAGACACTGCGTCCACTACCCGAGACTCATACATCTTCCTGTACTGTCTCTGCTCCTGCACAAAGTTCTTTGCCAATCTCTCAAAAGAGTTTTCCAACAAGTCATTGCCGCCTTTCCCATGTTTCTTGTGTTTAGCAGTATCACAAACATAGTTTGAATCAGGCAAGTATATCAATCTGTAAATCATTGTTCTTTTTGGTGTTTGTGTGTTTTGTGTCTTTTGTATGTGTTAGTTGTACTCTTTATTTTATATTCTCTCTTTATATTTGTATATACACAGACTCTTTATTTTATATATTTAATAAACCCATCTATATAGTTGTATATAGTTTATCAATAATTTATTAATATGTGTTTTTACTAAGTACAAGTAGAAATACTATAAGTCTACCATTTTGACTATTGTTCTTATTTGTTATACTTCTACTCCTTTGTTGTGTTACTTAATTTCTATTTAATCTTACTCTTAGTAATATACATGGTCTTCTGTACACACTATAAAAGATCAGTAATCATACATCATCATCATAATCATCATCATCATCACTAAACATCTATATATTAAAGGGGATATTCCAACATAAAACCACGTACAACGATTCTACACACACACACACACACACAATATTAATTCATATATTTTTTTAAATTTTTTTTTTACTTTTGACTTTTCCTATTTAGTAAACTGAGAGAAAGAGAGTAAGAAGAAATGGAGTTGGTTTTTTTTAAAGGGAGAGAGGGAGAAATGTCGTAATGTGTATGATATTCGTATTATTATTATTATTATTACTACAATGGTACTTCTTCTATTAATATATCTTGTATATACAATAGAATACTAATATAAAGATATCACATTTAAAAAGAGTTTACTAAACATGATGCTCCTTTTATCTTCAAGATGATATGATGAAGAAGAGAGTAAGGTAGACTTAAAGGGAAGAGATGTGCATAAAGATACCACATAGTCCATATACTCGTTTAAATCAGAAAGATTATATTTACATTGAAGTTACCCGGTGTGCATTTTAAACTGGAGGGTAACTAATATTCACAACATCACGTGCCAAAAAAAAACAAAAAAAAACAAACAAACAAATATGGACTTTGTCTTTTCATCTTCTTCGGGTGGGTACTGAACAACCAAACCTAAGTACAATACATGGAAGCGCACCATATGTATATTAATGAATTGTAATTTCATAAGAAACAACCAAAAAACACAAGACATTAAAAAATAAGCAAAAACAAATGGTTGATATCACTAATAACCCAGCTGTTGACGATGACGAAGCGTTTTTGTATGGGGATGCTGATACAACGACTACTGCTAACGAACAACAACCCGTGTTAGAAGGAGAACAAGACGCAGAAAACAGCAAAAAGAGAAAATTGGATGATGATAATGAAAAGGATGGGCAGAATAAAGTGCCAAAACTAAGTGAAGAGACCTCTGAAGCTGGTGAAGATGAGGCAGAAGGGTCAGGGTCAGGGTCAGGATCAGAATCAGAGTACGAGACGGACGAGAGTGACGATGTCGAGTTTATTATTGGGGGTGCTTCTAATCCAAAGCAACTGAGTTCCAAAAAAGACACAACGACTCCTTCCACCTCTAGTGCTACCACTGCTACTAGTATCACAGACAGCACTGCTACCGCTTTGACAACTGAACCTGCTGGTACTGTTGGGGCTGCCGAGGCTGAAAAGCTCTTGGATTTGAATGCCAAAGGTGAATATGAGGGCCAGCCTATTGAGGAGGTCGACCCAGAGATCATCAAGGAGAAGCCATGGAGGAGCGCCAGTGCCAAGTTGAGCGACTACTTCAACTACGGGTTCAACGAGGCCACGTGGGTCGAGTACTTGAGCAAGCAGGAGACGCTGCAGGGCGAGTACAACCCGCAGAAGATCTTGAAGAAGTTGCTACAGTTGCAGCAGCAGGGCAAGTTCCAGATGAGTGCGGAGGAGAGCACCGAGATCAATAACCTGGCAGGCACCATCGGCTACCAGCAACAGCAGCAGGGCCAGGAGCCGCCGTTCCCGGAGAGCATCAAGCCAAACAGCATGATGAACAGCAACATGAATCTTTCAGGGATGGCCAACAATGCGGGGAACGTGGGGAACAACATGATGAACCCGCAAATGAACACTCAAAATATGAACCAGCAGAACCAGGGCCCACCACCACCCCCATTCCAAATGCCCATGTTCGGTGGGTTTCCGCCTATCCCGTTCCCATTCGGTATGCCTATGGGTAACATGCCTCCTTCTCAGATGAACAATCAAAAGAAATAGTTTTATGAGCGCTTCTTATATAAAAGGAAATCTTTATATACAGACATATATGTACTAATACGAAACATAGAAATGAGTGATAAAATTTAATATAATTATAAGATTTTAAAAAACATATTATACAATAATTGACTTGGAAAACTCAGTTACCCAAGGTTGGTGAGCAACATTCAATTGAACAATTTTTTCCAAGTAGGCTAACCACTCGATCTTTTGGTCATGTGTTTCCGTGATGAATTTGATTTTTTCACCATTGGAAAATTTCAATTCAAAGAAATCTTGAAGTAATGGGTTACTGACGTGTCTCTGTTGAGACTTCAACGGTGTTCCATAAACGACTTCACTAACGTTCAACAGATTCAACTTGATCATCTGCTTTTGACTCAACTCGTGGTACCCGACAAAGTCAACACCTTGCAACTTGAAGTATCTTCTTGTCATCATCATGTCCTTGGTGACATCCCCTCCCTCTTGATACAGCCAGCCTTGGTGTTTGATAGTGGCTTGCTCCTGTGACTTTTCAATAATTTTCAAAGCTTTACTCAAAGTTTTCGGGAATCTTTCAGAGTTGGAGACTCTTGGCAAATAGCACATTTCCAACTCCAAAGTACCGACCAAACTACCGTCTTTGACTTTGCTTGCAAATTTGTCCCATTTGTTATACAATGGTAAATTCAATTGCAGGTTTCTGTATTTAAACTCATTCAACATGTGCAAATTGATATCAAAATTGGCAAACCCAAAGGAACCATCAGGTGCAATCTTACCCTTCCAACTGTCTTGTCCCGGCTTGACCATCTTTTTAGTGACCACCTGGTAATCAATGATAGATTTCATTGATTCAGCACGTTTTTTAGATTTACCCAGTCTGAAAAATGAGGTCAAACTGTTCGCCCTTTCAGCTGGCTGAGACTGTTGTTGCTGTTGTGGTTTTTGCTGCTCTTGATGTTTCTTGACTTGCCTGGTAAACTCAAGATACGACATTGAACTGTTATTTTTATTGTTTTTGCTTGGTTTTCCTTTACTCTTGGAGTCAGTGCTATAGATAGGAACCCTTTCTTGTACTTCAATGACTTTGTCTGGTGTTTTTGTATATTTCACTTGTAGTGTAATGTTCAAGTTTACCAAAGTAGTAAAGTGGTCAACTTCCCCGTCTTTCAAAGTTAGTCTAGACTCAAACTCTTTTGACGAGAAATCCAAGCTAATGGTTCTATCCTTGTTGATAGTCTCTTCAGTAATTTTTTCCCAAGAGCTTTGGATGATGTTGATGCCGTTATCAAACACAATGCAATATTCTGCACCTCTGTCTTTGAATGAACTGTCTTTGAAAAGAGACAAGTTACTCATCTTCTTGATTGTCAAGTAGATTTGACCCATATCACTGAATTTCTCATTCTTGACAATTTTATACTGAACGTTTTCACTAAAGTCGACTTTTTTCTGAGTGTTTGAAGCGTCTTTGTTAGATAGAGTGCTATTGTCTTTCAATGGAATTTCATGCGTTGATTTAACTTTGAATGGGCTGCCAATGTGAACATTGTCATTTTTTTCAGCAAAAGATGCCGCGTTACCTTGCACGGGAGTACTTGGAGAGTTGACAAACACATCTTCTAATGGATACATTTCAACTGGATTCAAAAATGGATTGACTCTGTTGGCTTCAGAAAGAGTTTTCAAAGACTTTGGAACGGTAATCTTCTCCACAACAACAGAGTTACCTTGGTCATACAACATCTCATTGATATCCATAGCTTGGACTGTGTTTTGATTTTGAACATTTTGCACATTGAAAATACCTAAAGAGTTGCCTTTGTTAGCATCTTCATTTTTATTGTTATTTTTTGCTACAATAAATTGACTAGTTGAGGTGTTTGCTCTGAATGGAGATTCAAAACCAAGTTCTTTAATGACATTTTCATCTTGGCAGGATATAGTACCAGCATAGTAAGTTTCCTGGTCTTTTTGATATTTCAAAATATTTTGAATGGTTTCTGGATCCATTTTGGTATAATGGGTAATAGATGCAGCCTGAACAGGGAAATTACTTTTTCCTAGAGCTTCAAAATCATCATTTATAGTGCAATCGGCAATTTCACTTGTCCATACTTTATAAGAAGATTTGCTAGTTTGCTGGTTTGAAATTTGCAAGTCTTCAGCATCGTTTGCACCAAATGCATCAAACTGCTTCATTATTTCGTCATTTAGATCAATTTCCGGCAATTCTAAATTTAATAACAAATCCTTTTGAAATGACTCCACCAGGTTTCTTTCAGATTCACCAATCTTCTCATCAACATTGGTAGCGTCTGAAATATTGGAATAAATACGCTCTTTATTGTTATCTTCTGAGTCAAGGATCAATTTTGATGCTAGCTTTTCTGTTTGAGTGTTGATAGAAGAAACTCTTACTGATTCTGGACTTGTTAAGTTTTTCAATTTTTCTTGGTTAACAGAAACAGATCTTTTACTAGCTGTTTTAATATCACCTAAGCTATACACTGTTTTAGAAGAAATAACTCTACTTTCCACCTTACAAACACTCAAAGGACCACTCAATGATATTTGTTTTTGGATATTTTTTGATCTGATAGTGTTTCTTCTTAGAGGGTCCAAATTATTTTTGCCTTCATTATTGGAAATTTCAATCACACTGTCGTCATTGTAACTAGAGGAATCAGTACTCAGCATATCATTTTGATTATTATAAATGTATAGGTACTCCGAGTTACTGATGATTCTTGTTTTGAAATTAAAATCTTGGAATAATTTAGGCGATATGTTTCTTTTTTCACTTTCTGTTTCTGTTTCATCGGAGCATACACGAGAGTCAGTAGTACTACTTGCTGGTGTTTCATTTTGTTCATGCAGTAAAGAAGGTTTCCCACTAAATTGAGAAGAGCCAGCAGAGAATTGAGGAGATGGAGTGGACACTTCTAGAGAACCAAAATCAATAACCGGTGGTTTTAATTCAGATAATAGATTGTTTTCAATTTGGCTTTCTTCTTGAATGGACAAAGTGTCTTCAGTAAGAGTACAATTCAAAACGGATTCATTGTCGTTTTCCCTTTCAGTTTCACCAGTGATACTTTGATCCTGATCATCGTCATCTTCTTCTGCTAATTCTTTTTCTTCTAGGCTTTCGATGTTCTCATGATTCTCAATCTCAACACTAGAACCACGCTTTAACAATTCTTCGGCATTAGCCAACGCATCAATATCATCGGTGGCACTTTGAAAATCGTCGTCTGTAGTCCATGCATAACTGGAAACTCTTCTACTGTTACCGGTGCTTGAAGTGGTGACTTGAGTGTTGAATGTAACACTTTTGTTACGTTTCCCAAAGTTATGAAAACCTTGAGAGGTAACGCTACTCAATCTTTCACCAGATGCAACTGATGATTTAGGCAAAGTAAATGAGCTAAAAGAAATATTAGCTTTTGTGTTTTCCCCCGAGTCAAGTTCATTATCTGATACATCACCTTCATTGTTCAGCAATTTTTCCTCATTTTGCTCTTTCAACAACAAAAAGTCCGTCAAACTAGTTTCATTGTCATTAATGAAACTACTACTAGTAACCATATTTGGAGTTGGTGGAGTAATGGCTTTAGTTGGGATTCTATTAATTTCTTCGATATTCAATAACAACCCAAGGTTTTTGTCACTGTTTTTGTTTTTCTCGTTTTCCAAGCTGCCTATATCACTGTCTAAATCACTTACTTGATGATCAATAGTTTTACCAGAAATACTGAGCATGGATTTTGTAGGACTTGGAGGATACTCAGCAGCGTTGATTTCGTTAATCGATGTGGATGATTTGGAGTACGCTAAGAAGGAGCTTATTTGTTCCATCTCTGCCAACAGGTCTACTGTTGCATCGTTTGTGTTCATTTTTTGTAAGTTTGGTTTGTTTGATTTCTTTTAAATGTTTCATTGTTACACAACTAGTAATTGTGTTTTTATATAAACAAAAGAACAAAATCTCAAAAATCCTTAATTGTAACTGTACAAATTAGTAGTTATTATCATAATGAATTCTTATGAAGTATAGCAATTAGCTGGAATGTATACCTCAAATTGAAATTTCTCTGTCAAACATGTGCAATAAATATGAACAAAGGGTTGAGTTAAGAACAAACAAACGCTTTAGCCCCATAAAGAATCAATCAAAATAAATTACACATGTCTAATCATGAATTGTTGTTTCTTACTTCCCAAAAAGAATGAACAACGCTCGATCAGTTAAGAAATATCTTAGGTTTTTTATTTACACTTGTGTCCCAATATGGAAATATAATAACATCTAGATTCAAGTATAAACCGAACAGGGTAACTCAAGTAACAAGATTGAGAAAAAATTTGAAAATCGTAAAAAAAAGTCCTAACAGTCACGTGATTAGCATCGGTTTTTGAGCAATACTATTTTTAGAAGGATTGTTTGACCTACAACTGGGGGTTTTCATTGGCTTGGTAAAGACTAATTTTACACTGGTGTTTTCCTTTGTAATCATGAAGTTACCACAACTTTTTCTAGCATCAAGAGGGTTTAAAATTTTTAAAACAGGTGTAGTTTGTTGTCTTTTAGTTATTTTGATTCATGATATAAATTTTGTTTAATGATCATTGTTGACACCAACAAAAAAAATTATTAAATCATAAATTGAGCAAATTACCTTCAAAAATTTCATGTGAATGATTTTGAAAATTTGAACAAAACTAGATAAAATAGTTGTTTTAGTCATGCAGAACACTCACAAATAATTGATCAAAACAAATCACAACTTTCATCAGATTGTGAAGAAAACGGCAGTATGAACTTATTCAAGTTTTCGTAGTTTGTCTATACAGCAAGAGTCTTTCCAAACACCAGTTTTGTTTGAAATATTGATACTGTTTAGATATATCCAACAGAGTTTAAAAATTGTTGAAGCAATTTAGTCCTCTTGAAGAATTCATATTTTATTCTCTTTCGCAATGTGTTTTATACTATCTTATAACAATTTCAGATACTCGACATTTTTTCAGCAAGTTTAATCAAATCAATTCATCTTTCTTGTTCTCACTCGTGATCCTCTCACTTTCCCTTCAAAAATATAGGAGTATTCGAAAAAAAAAAAGACACAGAGACAGAACGAAGACTGCTTCGAAGGAAAAACGTTTAAGACAAACTTGTAGACTACTACTAGTTATATACACTATAATATTAAAAGTTTAAGTCAAACAAAAAAAACTAAAAATAAAAATTGACAAAAATATAAAACGACACGGAGGAAAAAATTGTTGCAACAACAAAAAAGAAAAAAAAAAAAATAAGCACGCAGTCATAATTTTAGAAGTTATTAAAAGTTGAATTTGAGTTGAAGAGAAGATTAAAGGTTTTATATAAGACACACAACGAACAATAGTATATAATAATTCATCTGAGATTATATTTGAAAACAATTTTTTAAATCTTTCCAATACTTAAAAAATAAAAGGCTTCTAAAAAACCAATACCCACACCAATCAACTTATTCTTTGTTCTTCACCCCCCTTCTCCCTTTTGCCTCTTTTCCCAAATATGGATCATTCAAATAATCAAGAAAAATCACAGAATAATTATAGTTATGGTATGAAAAAAAGATTTGGCAGAGCGGTATCGACATCTAGTAACAGTTCTGCTGCTTCTTCGACTAATACGTCTTTTACAGCCACTACAACCTCAAACACTATATCATCCTCAGCAACGTCTTCTCATTCTGCCACATCAAATGGATTGCAAAACGGGCTTTTACAAAATATTCCAGAACTAACTGTATCAGAGTCTAACAACAACAACAACAACAACAAAAGCAACAGCACCAAAAAAAATGATAAAAATAAAAATAACAAAAACCAGAAAAACAACGAATACAGTAGTAACAATGACAGTGATGAGTACTCTTTGGCAACTCCAACAACAAGTCAGAATATCGATCATGTTGATCCCGATTTGCCTAAAAACGATGACATCAACGACTCTTATACATTGGACTACACTGAAAATATTGGGACATCATATCAAGATGGTAATATAAATTTAAATGATGCATTTGATCTGAAAAATGTTAAAAACAGTGACATCGACAACAATGCTAATAATCCTAATAATAGTGGGAAAGAGACACCTAAAAATTTAGGATCATATAGAAATAGAGCAGGGAAGTTTTCAAACACCTTGAGTAACTTGTTACCTAACATCAGTGCCAAACTACATCATTCCAAAAAAAATAATAAAACACCAACTACTCCAAACACACCGGTAGAGAATACTTCTAAAAGTTTTTTTAAAAATAATAAAACTACCAATAGTAAAAGTAATAACAATATTTTTAATGGACTAGGTAGTAGTGTAGGTAATAGATCAGGCACTCCTAACAATATTGCCAGTGATATAGAAAGTGAAAACAGTCCCTCTGTTACGCCTAAAATTATTCTAAACAATAGTGCTAATGGCAGCGGCAACAGCAACAGTCTTAATGCATACGGGGCTTCTTCGTCTTCTTCCAAAGAGCAACATTCGATAGGAAGTTATTTGGCTCAAGAAAACATTCCACCGAATGACGTGAATGTTTCTAATATCTATGAACAAGACGGATTACTGGGGGAAAGCACATACATGAGAAATGTGACTCCACCAGATTATAACCAATTACATCCTTCAACGAGTGCAAGCTACCAACCAATTGCAATTCCCTTTCCAAGAAAGTCATTGGAATCCCCTTCGATTAATTTTGACTCTCATCAAAACGAAAATTTAACAAATTATCACAGTGATATTAATAACAATCCGAAAGCTAGCGCTATTAACAATAATAATCATTCAAGTCACAAAAGTACAAATACTAAAGAATCAAGCAACGTTCTTGCAACACCTCAAATTACTAGAACTAGAAATAATACAATTAACTCACAAATAACATCAATTTCTGGTAATTACAGTAATAACATATGGTCTTCTAACCCACAACCATTTCCAACAAAAATGGGTGCAAACACAAACACAACGAGCAATGGGAATCACAGTGCTATACAAACACAGTCATCATCAAACAACTGGAGGAGTAGGTCTAAATCAAATGCATCTTCTTTGTACATGGATTCAAATCAACATTATGATCAAATATCTATGGTAGATTCTGCTTCTGGATATTTTAACAGTCATAATCTTGTAGGCAACGCTAATATTGGCCACAATATATCTGCAAATGACTCTTTGTCTAGTCAACAACTGGCAATGTTGATGAACATTCCTCCTGTTGTGGGTGACGATATTGATCCGAGATCTCTAAATTGGGTTACAACTGATATCACAGCTCCTGCTATCAACCATGTTCCTAATATTCCACCTACAAACACAATCACCATTTCAAATATTTTTTCGTTGCAAAAACAACAGACTGAAACTGTTTTTAGTAACGCCATCAACTTAACCTCTTCTTCTGTGGCAACCTTGTGTTTGTCCTTTGGGCCCGTAATTTCTGCTAGAACATTGAGCGGCTTGAACTTGGCACTGGTAGAGTTTCAGCACGTGGAAAGTGCTGTAAGAGCTATGGAAGCATTGAATAATCAGGAAATATCTATGGTCGGTATTCCAAGTATGGTTTCCTTTGCAAAAATTATTCCTGTCAATGTCAGATCTAATTCTCTTACTGCCGCAAGCCAAATGAACAAAAATAGCAATCCCCAGCCAGCTAGAAGCTTGTTACAAGATCAATTATTGAATGGGTCTCTAAGCTTTCAACAAAACGGGAGTATATCTATTCCTATGTTTAATACTAATTATGCTCAGTCTGTTGTTACAGATGCCAGCTCACAATCTATTTTGCAACTTCCATCGAGCACTATGCCAGCTCAAAATTTTGGGCGAGGATACAGTTTCTCAAGCATCTCTACTACCAATAACAACAACAATAATAATGTGAATGGTAGCAACGGTCATCCGATCAACAATAACAATAAACAAAATAATAGCAGTGGTAACAACAATAATGGGTATCACTCAAACGGTCACAATAACAGTAGCAGCCATAATGGATCCTCTGTTGTCGAAAAAGAAGTTTGTCCCTTTGTTTTGCCACCACCAGACCTAAGTTCTAAAGTTGATGAATTAAATGACGTTATTGAGAAGTTGGTTGAGAACGAGGCTACCTATCATAATAACAATTCTATTGATAGAGAGCAAATTAAGCATTTGATTGACAAGTCTTTGAACTACAAGGGAACAAGACAGACCAACAACTTTGGGCCATTGCCCGAGCCACTGAGTTCGAAAGTGTTTGATTCGCCTACATTGAGAGAGTTACGTAAGATGTTGGATTCTGACTCTTTGACAGATTTGGAAATTGAACAACTTTCTCTATGCATGTTGGATGAATTACCAGAGTTATGTTCTGACTATTTGGGAAACACCATTGTTCAAAAACTTTTTCAAACTTCAGACGAGTTGATTAGAGATATCATGTTGAGGAAAACCAATAAGTATTTAACATCCATGGGTGTTCACAAGAACGGTACCTGGGTATGTCAAAAGATGGTGTCTATGTCATCAAACAAATCAAGCAACAAACGTCTTGTTGTTAACGGTATTGAAAACTTTTGTACTCCATTATTCAACGATCAGTTTGGTAACTATGTTATTCAATGCTGTTTGAAATTTGGATTCCCTTGGAACAGTTTCATTTTTGAAAGTATTATTGCCAACTTTTGGACTATTTGTCAATCAAGATACGGCGCAAGGGCCGTTAGAGCATGTTTGGAAGCAACAGACATCATCACTAAAGAGCAGCTAATTGTTTTGTCTGCCATGATTGTTGTATATTCTGATTATTTATCCACGAATACCAACGGTACTTTGCTATTAACATGGTATTTAGATACATGCACTTTGGCACACAAACACGAAGTTTTAACTCCCAAATTGATTGATCATATAGTGGAATTAAGTTGTCACAAGTTGGCATCATTGACAATTTTAAAAGTTTTAAATCACAGAAATGAGTTCAAAGCCAAGAAACAAATATTGGAAGCTATATTTGGTGATTTACAAAACACAATTAAATCCAAAAGAGTTTCACAAAGGTCAGCTTCCTTAGACAATGATCCAGAGTCTGATTCATTTCAGCAAGGGAAACCCGATTATGGGAAACTAATGGCCATTTTGAGTGATTGCAACAATGGTCCTACTTTTGTTTACAAAGTTTTGTCTCTGTCCTTATTAGATTCACATGTTAGACAATTTGCTATTGATCAGGTTAAGGCGTTATTGCTAGAAAACGATTCTCATCATTCCACTACGATCTCCAACGCAAAGTCGCACAGAAAGTTGATGGAAGAAATTGGTTTGGGAAACACAATTCCTGACACAGGTGACAAGAATTCTCCAACATCACAAGCAGTAACTGCTACAGGTACAAATAGCAATATTATGCACACCCAACCGCAGACCATTTCAGAAATTGTTTTGAATATCCCTCTACCGACTTCTCAAATGCCAACAATGATAAATTCATCAGGACAGCCTATAACTCATGTTCAAGCACCTAGTCTGAGTCACATTTTTGGTTCATCTAGCCAAACAGATACATTACTGGGAACAGAGCAAACTTCGTCGGGAGCTCTGCATCTATCATCTGGCCAACATCTAAGAAACTTGTCAGTCGGTAGTGTTTTAAGTTCAAAAAGCACAAGATCTAGAGGTTTTTCGAGCGGAGCTCACACGATACCACCAGTTTCTACTAATCTAAATTCAAATGGCTCAGCAAACCCTAACAACAATAACGTGATGCCAGGTGGGTTTTACAATTTCACTCCAGTCTCTACCTACGGGAATTCAAATACAATGTCTTCTGGCACAGGTGCCAACAATGATTACACCACATTGAACTCTTCATCAAACAATGATCTGATCACACAGTTAGAGTTGCTGAGCACTCAAGGTGGTAATGGGTATAATGCGAATAATATCGGTGCTCCAGGAACTACTAATTTAGGTGATAATTCCACTTTCAACGTTTTTGACAACAAAAACAGTAACAATTACTATCTCTAAGAAGATACATACATGTGAATTATTTTTCAGATTTTCACGAAACCAATTTGAATTAATTGAGCTTTTTTTTTGTGAGTTTATGTATGGTGACCTAAATATTTTTTTAAATTCATATATAATCAAAAAATAACAATCTGACAATACTCACAAGAGCAAGACACTATAATTTTTATATTAATGACTTTATTTAAACCATCAATTCCCAGAGTTGCATTTGGAAAGCCGGTGAGATATCAAACAAACTGGAATTTCCTGTCTGCATGGAAGAAATATGCGTGAATTTTTTCTCTTGTAAAAACAAAACTGTGTTTGTATCAATACCCAAGACTTCAATTTGTAAAAACACATCATCATTGCTGGATTGCTTCAATACCTGTGCCTTTGTAAAACACCAATCAAACATTTCGTTTTGAATGCTTTCAGAGATTTTATCAATTGCGGAGGATCCAAGAATACCAATTTTTAAAACAGTTTTACTAGAGAGAAAGTCTTCTTGCAAATTACTTATAGGTTTTAAACAGACGACACCAACAATTTCATTATAAATATCATTACGGAAAACTTGGATATTAGACAAATCAATTGGATTACCGAATGCATTGTCATCTTCCATGTCGACACCAAAAATATTGAAACCTTTCGAAGACAATGTATTGTTTAGTTCCCTGTCGTATACAACATACGATTGATCATCAATATACTTGGAAAGCTTTGGTGAAACAAAAAGCTCAATTAACACAGTTACTAAAACACAACATGTAGTCAGGTATAGCACTACATAAAAATCTCTCACCACAATAGCCACAAATAAAGTGTTTGCAAAAAGAATGCAGAAAAGCAAAAATGAACGTTGAAAACCACTAGGTGCTGCTTTCGCTTGAAAACTTAAGTGTATTTCTTTTCAATTTCAAAAGTTCAACGACATAATTGAAAACTTTCGTTTTATCTTCAATCTTCATGTCCTCGTGAAAACACATCGAGGACACATCTTCTGTAGGTAACGAGGTGTGGTTGATCTTTAAATAATTAAAATTGTCCATATTTTAATTTAGAGTTTATGGTGTTATATTTAGGTTTTTGTTGATTATCAGACTATTCAGTATCACTTAAAACATACTTAGATAACAAGAAGCTCAAGGGTGAGTGTTTATCAAAACTGATTACAATATCTATATTGCAAAATCTTAATAAAAATTTACAGTAAGGGCAGCTTCTAGGTAACTGTCATAAATCAGGTGATAAGAACAGGTACGAGTTTTACTTATAAAGCACATGAGATAAAAAAAATAATCACTCTTCAAACCAACTCTGCGCCAAAATTTCCCAACACTAATTAGCTATCTGCTAACAATATATTGATGATCATCATATAAACCTTCTGAGAAAGAATTTGTTCCTGAAAGTTGATGCCATAGAGAATTATACACTTGACCATCCAGAACTCATTACTCATCAACAAAGGGAACACAAAATGATATGACTTAAAATTATCGTACAAAAAGTTGCAAAACAATGACGTTCTTTTAGTAGAATTTTTAAAGTTATATCAAATGAACATGAAGATCACATCTTGTCCTGAGTAGGTATCACCTCACACAACTATATGTACACCAATGTTTAACTTTTAAATTGATACATGACAGAAAAGTCTTCTCTAAATAAAAGATGTGATTTTGAAACATTTTGGCAATTAAAACAGTTTTAACTGCTGTTAAAAAATAAAATAAAAGAGTTTGAATATCTTTTATTCATTCAAAAATCTACTTAAGGGAGTATGTATTCTGTTTTAGAAGTTGTTGATTATCACTTTATACTTTAACATATAGCTATAACTATACAACAAAATCAGACTTAAACTTTCAATTCCCACAGTTGCAATTGGAACGCGAGTGTATTATCAAACAAACTGGAATCACCTGTTTTTTTCGAAGAGATATATGTGAATTTTTTGGTTTTCAAAAAACTCATTGTAGTATTATCAATACCCAAGACATTAATTTGTAAGTAGACTTCCTTGTCTTGCAATTGTTTCAACACTTGTGCTTTTGTGAGACACCATTCGAACATTTCTTCATAAATTTTTTTGAAGATTGCATCAACTGCTGATGATCCAAGAATACCAATTTTCAAAACAATCTTACCAGATTGATCATTTTCTTGTAAATTACCCAGTGGTTTCAAGCAAACGACACCAACAATTTCATGATTATCATCATTACGAAATACTCGGATGTTTGATAAATCGTGTGAACCACCAGATGTGTTTTCAGCTTCCATATCAACGCCAAATAGATTTAACCCTTTTGAAGACAATGTGCTGTTTATTTCCCTGTCGTATACAACATATGAATGATCAGCAACGTATTTGCTAGTTTTTGAAGCTACAAACACTTCGATCAAAAGTGCCACCAAACCATAAAATACAGTCACGTATAGAACTTGATAAAAATCTTTTAACACAATAGCTGCAAATATCATATATACTAAAAGTATGCACAAAAGCAGGCATGAACGTTGGAAACTACCTGGACCTCGCTTTGCATGAACACTTAGATATTTATTTCTCTTAAATTTCATAAGTTCAACAACATAATTTAATACTTCTGTCTTATCCTCCACCTTAAGATCCTCACTGTACGACATTAATAATACATTATCTGTGAGTAATAGAGTGTGGTCTTTCTTTGACTGATTATTAACGTTCATGTCTTCTCTAGGGAATTTAATAGTTTTATTTTGTTATACTTTGTTCTTTTTTCTGCCTCATTGCTTGCAAAACAGTGACAACATGCATAAGAATATAGACACTAAATGTTTGATTACTTTGAGATGCAATCTGTTGAGGGAAAACAGTTGTTGAATCAGATAGAGAAGTAGACATTCTGCGGGTAATGCTGATTTGAGTAATATATTCTTGGTTTTATTATATGTTTTTATATAATGTACATATTTAATGTATATAATGCTTAAAAGAAAAACTCTTGATCAGAAACAACTGAGAGTGAAAAAACTTCCTCGCTTATATAGGTTTTGTCGTGTTATCGTTTGTTTAAAGTTATAGTCTTTTTAAGCAGCGAATAAAGATTTTAACTATGATGAAATGAAAAGGTCTGCGCCAAATGTCAGCAGAACACTTTCCAATTTCGCACCGGCTATTCCAAAAAATGGAGGCCAATACTTTTCAGGTTTGAGCAATTAATAATTATGGTTTTATCCAGAAAGATGATAAAGAAGCAACCGTAAAACTGTTTTCACTTCTATTGATTACTGCATCAATATCAATGAGGGATTTTATTTTCCAAAAACCTGATCTTGATTACTAATCAAACTCTGATTAATTTAGTAATGAATGAGTAATAATAAACTTAAAATGATCACATAAATGCCGCAAGTTTATTAGTAGCTTATTATTAGAATGTCTCAAATAAATCGCTCATTTTAATTGCTCATTTTGTTTGCTCAACAAGTCCATCTGTCGAGGTCATTCATTTTATTGTAGCAATGTATTATTAATTTTAAATTAGCAACGTGTCATCCAATTTAGTTGTTGTTATGTGTTGATATCATCTTTGTATCTTGTTTATTGCAGAAAATGTGGGGTTTGAGGGATTTAATTTTGACTCAATTATATGTCTCAATTAGGAATAGTAATTGTCCCAATAAAATGTGGATAAAAAGAAACGTGAAACATGAAGTCAAAAAACGAAACATGAAGTCAAAAAGACGAAACGTGAAATCAGAAAAAAGAAACGTGAAGTCATGTGACGATCAAATACCTTGATCACATGGACAAAATGTTTACCTCTTGTGATTGAGTTTTTTGTCATTCCATACGACAAAAGTCAACATCTTGTGATTGAGTTTTTTGTCATTCCATACGACAAAAGTCAACACAATCATATATGTATTTTGAATGTGTATTAGTATATATATTGGTTGAAAGATATCCAGATGGATATAACATTGGAATGTGTACCTTGTTAAGAACGTCATTAATGGGAAGACCTGCTCGTGCACGGATTGTAGCAGAAAGGCGTTGGTAAAAAAAAAAAGACTTAAGGTTTGAACAACCTTTTTCTTAGCAACTAAAAATTAGAGGGGGGTAACCATTTGCAAATTATGTTTTAACCGTGAATTAAGGAAACAGCATAAAAAATGCATTTGTTGCTAAATCTAATTCATATGAATTTGAAGGAAAACATACATGCAGTAGTTTGAAATATACCTAAGATAAGACTTATTGCGTTAAAGATTTCATCAGCAAAACTTGTTGATTAAAGTGAAGTCTTGTGCGTCATAATTGGTATATAAAAAAATAATACTTTCATATAAAATTAAAATTAAAAAACGTATTTATTCAAACTTTCAATTCCCATAGTTGCATTTTGAAACCAGGAGCTCTATCGAAAAAACTAGAGTTCCCTGTTTTTCTAGAAGAAATGACTTTAAATTTGTTAGCTCTTAAAAACAAAGCTGTGTTTGTATCAATACCTAAAATTTTAATTTGTAAAAAAACATCCTCATTACTGGATTGTTTTAATACTTGTGCTTTTGTAACACACCAATCAAACATCTCTTTTTGAATTTTTTTAGAAATTTCATCAACTGCAGAAGACCCAAGAATACCAATTTCCAAAACGGTTTTGTCCTTATTGTCGTTGTCTTCTTGTTCCTCTAAGTCCCACATTGGTTTCAAACATACGACACCAACAATTTCATGATTGATATCATTACGGAAAACTTGGATGTTTGATAAATCTTGTGGATTACCGAATGCATTCTCGTCCTCCATGTCAACACCAAAGATATTAAACCCTTTTGAAGAAACTGTGTTATTTATTTCTCTGTCAAAAACAACATATGATTGGTCAACAATCTTTTTGTAAATTCTCGGTGCTAAGAAAATTTCACCTAACACAAGACCTAACCCATAGCAAGCAATCATAAATAAAGCAACACGTAAATCTCTTAGCAAAATAATTTCTATTATGCCGTATAATGAAAGCATGAAAAACAAACCACACAGACGCTGAAAACTACCTGGTGCTTGCTTAGCATGAAAACTTAAAAACTTGTTCCTCTTAAATTTCAAAAGTTCAACAACATAATTTAAAACTTTTGTTCTATCCTCAATCTGCATGTCTTCATGGTAAGACATAGAAGACACGTCTTCTGTAGGTACTGGGTTGTGTTTTGGTTTAAAATAACTGAAAATACTCATGTCTTTGTTTCTATAGTTTGTTTGTGTTTTTGTTGTTTTTATTTGATACGATTAAATGTTTGGTGGTTGAAACTTTAGTATCCTACAATATCAGGTGAGCTCATATTCCTGGCTGCGACAATATTCATTTTTAAAGTTATATATAACATCTTATGAATCGAAAGGAACGGTAAGGTACGACGCTTGCTTTTTTTCTATAACGTTATTTTTTTTTTTTACTCCCCCATTAAATAAACACCCGGGTAACAAAAGATGACTTAAGACGGTCTCACAATAACGTGACTCACTCTGATAACAACAACCTTTTTGGGGGAAAACCTCGATATATAAAGTATTTTTTAACCTATAAAAATCATGGAAACATAATAAACATTAAAAGGGCACGTACAGGTCAAGTTTAAATTACTTTTAATTAATTAAAAAGATTATTTCTATAAAAAAATCACGAATTCATTCCCAATTTCCTAAACTTTTACTGGTGTGTACACGTGATGCGTTTCAAATACAAGATGAAAAAGTCAAACCTCGAAATAACCCCCCCCCCCCCTGGAAACAACTTAACAAAACTTGTTCAATGTGTGTGTTTATGTTTTCAAACCATCTTTGCACTTTATTATTAACAATAATCCAATCAGACATATTTAATACAACAAGAATACGATCAAAGGAATTCATTTACCTTTTAAAAGGTAGAAACGTCAGACGTTTTGTTTGTTGTAGTATGTCTACTTTTACCTGGTCTCTGCGTGTTTATACTGTGTACTTTTTTTTCTTTATCTTTTTGGTTGTTAGGGTAAATAAGGTATTTTCAATTAAAGAAAAGAAGAGAAAGAGAGAGAGAGGCAAAAATAAAAAAAAATAAAAAATTAAAAAAAAATTAGTACCCAGACTAACTATCTCAGTGGGTTTGTGTCAGGACCATCAAATAAAATACTTTTAATATTTAAAAAAAAACTGTATATATATTAGTAATGGTATAAGCGGCAAAACACTCTGATATAAAATTATATTTAGTATTCTTTTAATGATTAATTAACAATCATCGTACAAAAAAACCCAGAGAAGAGTCAAACACCAAAAAGATCATTAGCTTCAAAGCCTAGAAGAAAAAAGATTAAGATAGACTGAAATGAGAGAGAGTGGTAATCAAAGTGGAAATCACGATCGTGTGAATAATCATAGAGGTATTGATATTAGTTTTAATTCTAGTCAGGTTTCAAATAGTAATAACAACAATAATGATGGTAACTGTAATAACAATCAACATGCCAATTTTCTGATGTCCCAGTCAGCAGCTAGGTCATCACCCGGTGCTAATCCTATATATAGATCCAATATTAGTCAGGCTCAATATTACCAGCAAAACCAACTGCAACAATTACAGTTAGAACTGCAGCAGCAGCAGCAGCAGCAGCAACAACATCACCAGCAGCAGAATAATATGGCTGTGCCACTATTAGAGCTGGTAAAATCATATGACCCTGAATCATGGACCAGATTTAATGGGCTAATGGGTGCGAAAATTCCAAATAATTATTATTCAGATGCATATAATTTGATTATTGATCATCATATGACTGTGCGCTCCAAACTACTGCAAATAACTCATCACAGTAAAGAAATATATCAAAAAACATACAAATCATTAGAGATGGATAGAATCACTATATTGAAATTACAAACATCAATTGATGAGAAACGGAAAACTTTAAATGATAACGTTGAAGCAAATACTGAAATGATTACTGCAGATTTCAAAAAAATGACCAATTTGTTACGATTCCAAAAAATTAAAACAAGAAGATTAGAAATCGAATTAGATAGAATGAGAGCTATCAAGTCTCAATATTCTTTGGTTTTCATGAAATTGTATAATGAATTTAGATTCAAGATTAAAGATTCGTGTTTTTTCAATGAAGAAAATTTATTGACTTTGAAAACAATTTTAGATAATTCAGCTAGTAGATGTTTGATGGTTTTAAGTTTTCTTGATTCTTTAAACCCTGAGAACTTGACTCAACTAGACGATTGTCAACAAATATTCAATAGTGCATTGGTAAATTTTTTCGGAGAAAAATTAAAACCAGATGGAACTTTAAACTTACCTCAGTTTAATGTTTCTATGAAAAATAATGGGAATTTTACAAATTTACAATCGGAATTGTATTTACAACAACAACAAAATTGTGTACAGGAACAAATACCGGGATATCATTCATTGAATGGGAACTTACAACCTATTTTACCACATGTCCAACAAAATATGACATCTTATGAATACGTTGATCAATGGATTCCTCATGAATCAAACATAAGTATACCAACCCCTAATATTAAAAACAGCATATTCCCATTGAATAAACTTCCTGAAGAAATTTTGGAAAATGTTTTGGACAAGCTTGATTCTAAAACTACACAGCTTCAATTGATGAGAGTTTGTAAAACTTGGGCGTATATCATATGTTCCTTGTTGTACTATAGACCACCAGTAACACATCCAAGATCTTTAGAAAAATTAACACAAATAATGATACAAAGTAATAAGGGAGAAACAGTTTTAAATTACAATCATTTCATTAAAAGATTAAATTTTTCCTTTGTGACTCAATTTTTAAAAAACTCAGATTTATTAAATTTTGCCAATTGTCCAAATTTAGAAAGATTGACATTAGTTTTTTGTAAAAATATTGATTCTATTGTGGTATCCAAAGTTTTAAAAGGTTGTAAAATGTTGCAAAGTGTAGATTTGACAGGAACAAAATCAGTTGATGATTCAATTTTTAGAACTTTGGCTGAAGAATGTCCAAGATTACAAGGTTTTTATGCCCCGAACTCCAAGAATGTCTCATTGTACAGTATAACTACATTTGTTTCACAAGCTTTTTTTTTGAAAAGATTGAAAATAACTGGTAGTTCTGTGTTAAATGATCATGTTCTGAAACTATTAGCAAAAACATGTCCCCTAATTGTTGAGCTTGATATTACAGAATCAGAAAATGTTACAGATGCTGGTTTGATTGAGATATTTACCAATTTGAGTGTTTTAAGAGAATTTAGGTTAACTCATAATAAAAACATTACGGATAATTTCTCAAATACAATTTTACTGACGATGGAATCATTAAATAATTTGAGGTTATTGGAATTAACATCATGTGAAAACATATCAGATAAAACTGTGGAGAATTTTGTTGCAATGGCACCTAAATTGAGACAAGCATTATTTGGAAAGTGTGGAAGATTAACAGATGCTTCATTATTTCATTTTAGCAAACTTGGTAAAAATTTACAAACTTTACATATGGGCCATTGTATTCATGTAACTGACAAGGGGGTTTTAAAATTGATTGAATCTTGTTCAAGATTGCAATATTTGGATTTTGCATGTTGTGTTGAACTTACAAATAAATCTTTGATTGGGTTTGGGAAACTAACAAAATTGAAAAGAATAGGTTTAGTGAAATGTTCCTTAATAACTGATGATGGGATGTTGAAAATGATTGAACAAAGAGGTAAACAAGATAGTTTGGAAAGAGTGCACTTGTCATACTGTACGAATTTGACAATCTATCCAATCTATCGTCTTTTAGATTCGTGTCCAAGGCTAACTCATTTGTCATTGACTGCTATTCCGTCTTTTTTAAGAAATGATGTGGTAACGTATTGTAGACAACCACCAAGCGATTTCACTGATGCTCAAAAACAAATCTTTTGTGTTTTTAGTGGGGTTAATGTTAAAAGATTAAAAGAGCATCTAACAAAACTGATCAACACAACTACGTTTTTATCAAGTGATTTAAATCACATAATTAAACAATTTATTGAATCAAGAAACCTAAGAAGACCAGAAGAAACAACTTTACAAGCGGAGCTGAGAATCATTGACTATATTGATAAATTGACCCCAGCCTTGTTATCTGCTACGCAGTCTAGTCCTTTTGCAAACTTAAGTTTCCCAATGGATCTTGATATTCGTGGATTTCAATTTGAAAAAACTTTGACCATTTTAAATAGTTTGGATCTGAATGATCATGATGCAAAATTTTCTAAGGAAGAACTGAATGCAAATTCCACAAACACCTCTGCTGTTTTATCTGAGCTACTAAAGTTTTCTGTCGTCAATCTAATTGGCGCGCCTGGTGGATCATTTCAATTAAACAGACAATTGAGAGACATTATTGAGACGTTTGTGGGTGTTAAAAATTTAGTCAATGACTTTAAAAGCAACGTTGTCAGTTTCTCTCGTGTGAAATTCCAATTTGCTGGATCATTAATTGCTCTAATGTGCCATTTGTACATTATGTTTACCAATTTGAATTCCCAAATAGAAAACGTCCAAAACACAGTTTACAATGCATCTTCGCCACCTTCAGAAGACTTTTTTGCATTAGCTTTTTGGAGACATACTTGGAGAGACTTGTTCAAAGCTACTCTTAGAGATTTCTATATTGTGTCTTTGATTTTGAGACTTATTGTGAATGAAAATCTTGCTTCGCTAACAAGAAGCAGAGAAAGAGCATTGAGAAGTTACCATTTCACTGCATTAAATAGACAAATACAGGAAAGAATTCACGAATACAACACTTTGCAAGAGCGGTTTTCAAACCGTACAAGTACTAATGGTCAAGAGTTAATACCAGTTGAAGATGAAATTGCTACAATGAGGGATTTGGAAAGTTCCATTACGCTGTTGCTTGAGCAGCAAAGAAACGCAGAGTCTTCATACAGAATAAATCTTGAATCTGATATTACTGGAAGTTTTACTGGTGTTGTTGATGGACAAGTACCTCCACCAGGGTTGACATCACCATTTAGACAAGACCCGCAAATGTTTAATCAAAATAGTGATGATTCTGAATATGACATGTTCAATGCATCCGTACATGCTCAACGTCAAACTAATTTAACCACTTTCCAAAGGTTAGTGCAAAATCGTAGATCGGCATTGGGAATTAGGGACGAAGAGATTGCTGTCGATCCTGAATACTCAGGAACCCCTAGTCAAGCTGTTTCTCAAGAATCATCAGTCTCAGCTCCGAGATTTTCTGGGTTTCCGGCAAATATTTTAAATGACAGAACCGAGGAAAGTGATACTCCTATTGAAGACGTCAACATGGAATAATTGGAGTTCTGAGTTTTGTTAGGTGTAGCTATTTTTCCATGTGTTTTTTTTGCTTTTTGAATAAAAAAAGTTTATAAAACTTGAGATTTATGTTTTAAATTCCTAATTTTTGATTGTTACATATATATTACATGTGTATATATAATTGCATTTGAGTTATGCTTTCAAATGTTTTGGTTTGTATGTATTAA
Source organism: Hanseniaspora occidentalis var. citrica (assembly GCA_030573535.1). Classification (NCBI taxonomy): domain Eukaryota; kingdom Fungi; phylum Ascomycota; class Saccharomycetes; order Saccharomycodales; family Saccharomycodaceae; genus Hanseniaspora; species Hanseniaspora occidentalis. Next base: position 179,561 of record JAJMDI010000119.1, read on the forward strand.
ATTTTCTTAGTGTCCTAATGTGATTTTCAAGACTAATAATTCAAACGTCTAAGCCTAGATTTTTGGCTATTTCTAGTAATTTAGCTTCATCTTTATTGCTCAAGTTCCCCACTGTTTGTATTAAAGATTCGAACTTTTTTGCTAATTTAGAAACTTTGTCATTGTGAAGATCCAATACTTCTTTGACAACTTCGCTGTGTTTCAATTCAATCCACTCGTTGAACGGCATTGCCAACTCTTTTTCAGGAATGTGGTTGACAAAATAGTGCAACTCGCCCCTTTTATCATTGTCCAAACTAGCGTCGTACTTGTTGATATATCTTAGTAGTTCAGACATGTATTCCTTTAAAAGCTCTCTAGATTGCAAGTCAAACGTCTGTGTGTTTGAGTTTGGGATTTTTTTCAAAATTTGCTTTTTGATCTTAGAAACCGGTTTGTTTGTCTCTGGTACTGTCTTTAATGACGGAGCATTGCTAGGTTTTATTGGCGACTCCTGCTCCTTGACAGGAACCTCATTTAAAGGTCTGGAACGAGTTAGGTTCTTAAGAGTCGCATTAATACCTCTCTTGGGGTATTTTGTTGATTTCAAGGGTGAGGAGTCAAGATCGATTGTGGCAGTCATTTTGACAGGAGAAATATCTTCTTCAATTAGCACACCAGTGTCAATGATTGCATTAGATTGGTTAGCCCCTGGGGGTGTTTCTATTTCACTGTCTTTGTGAAGATTCACAGAATTGAGCTGCGGGATGGTTCTTTTCTTATGATCTGGAGTCTGCACTGACACGTCATAGTCCGGGTCTGAAGGATAATTTGTCATTTTTTCTCCTACTGGACTAAAATTTGAGTCTTCTCTTCCGCTTGCGCTCAAATTGTGTTGAGGTGAGTCTAGCTCAGACGACATAGAAACATCGTGATCACTTTCTCCATTTGTTGCATTTTTAGCATTCGATTGTTTTTGGAAAGGACTTGTATTGGACAAACTGGATGTTTTAAGCATAATATTGTTATTTTCTTTTGCTGCTATTCTGGACATCATAGGGCTACTTGGTTGAGCACCTCCAACTTCAGAGTTAATACTTCTCAAGCTTTCCTGCAACTCATTCAAAAACTCTGCTCCCTGTTTATCAACCATATCAGGCCCATCAGAGTCGGAATCAGAGTCAGAGCTGAACCCTGAACCACTAAGGTCGTCAAACTGAGGAGGAAGTTCGATATTGTCTAGCATTGCTGGTGTTTTAGAGTCTTTATAAGACAGTCCTTTCAAGGGAGAATTATCAGGCGAGTCTAACTGACTACTATCACTTTTTTCTAAGTTCAAGTCCACAACATGTGTTTTTGATAGAATAGGGATATCCTGGTGTATTTTCATTTCCTTTGTATATTCTTCTATTTCTGAAGATGACGAAGATGATGATGATAAGTCCTCATCAGATAAAGGGATTGCACCTAGTTTCAACTTCATCGATCTGTCAGGAGACGAGGGAGCCGTAGCTTTTTTTTTTTTATTATCAAAAACTATACTTTTACTGTTGTTGCTGAAATCAGTAGTGTTTGATTCGTCAGTGTCCAAAAGCCGGTTTTTCTTGGGCGAATTTATATGCTTGAAAAAATTTACTTTAATCTGTGGTTTCTGTGTTTTGTTTTGTCTTTGATTATTTTGATTTTTAGATGAGTCTAGTCTTCCCAGCATTGCTAAACTTATGACTTTCTCTTGACTATGGTCGTGATTGGACAATATGTCATCAATGTCGTCTTCATCTAAAGGAATTGCTAATGAACCAGTCAATAATTTCCGTTTTTTCTTAGGCGATTCTGGTTTTGGTGGTGTGGGTATGTTTTCAATGTCTTTGAGTATTGAGGCAGATTTCTTCTGAGTATGATCTTCATTATTCACCGATTCGTCGCTACTAGAGTGTTGTTCTAATTTGGCTAGTTTTTGAGATGTCTCTAGTTCGATAATCTGTGAATTGTATATCTGCGAAAATTCATGTTCACTAACCCCACTACTGGAATTTCTGCTATCAGTACTTGTGTTTGCTTCTCTTGGCTTGCTATTATTTTCAATCACAAAATGAGTCAAGTAATGACAATTTGGTGAGTTCTTTGAATGGTATACATATGGATTTTTGGTTATCTTATCATAGTTTTTTGATATATCAAAGATCTTATCACAATATATGCAGAAAACTTGCTGCTGGTTTCCTGTCTGAATGGTATTTTTCCCTTTCGTATTGACCAACAACGGAATGTAAGATAGAAACCCTGCATTTATTAGCTCTTTCTTTATATCTTTGGGTATATCCGACTCCACAAAGGTCCACTCCTGTAACTTCTGAAAATCGCTAGCAGTGATCTTGGAATGTGAGAAAAAATCAGAGTAGTCCTTGCATAGCGTGCAGTGCCTTAGCAGACTCAGCAAACATGTAGGACTCTCTTCCAAATGGGTCTCCAACACTCTTTTGGTGGACTCTTTCAAACTCGATTCCTTGTCAGGCTCAAACCCGCCGTGCTGCACATTGCAGAAACAACACTGGACATTATCCTCAAATTCTGATGTCGGTATGCTGATAAACCCACAGTTGGCCATTATCTCACCGGGGACAGACTTGTGTGGCCATTTCAATTGTTTCCCTTCTCCGCCCTGGACCGCTCTCCTGATCTCAAACGTCTGTGTCCGTTGATGTGTGTTCATGGTCCTCACTTGTGTGCCCTTTTTTCTTACTTTAGTAGTTGTGGTGGTATCTTTTAAAAGTGTTTTTTCTGTCCTTGTAACGATGTTGATGCTTACAGGTTTGGTGTTTTGTTTTTTAGAGATCGGTTTTTTGTGAGGACGTGTTTTGTCTTCAGTGTGTTTTGTTTTGTTTATGTTTTTTTTTTTTAAAGACTATAGACTTCACCGAACACGTGCCGCAGACGTGCATTACAGGCAAAGTAAGTGACATAACAAGTCAAGTAAGTGACATATTTGTTAAATTTTTTATTAGTATGATACAAACAAACAGAATTTCAAACATTCTGTATAGAAAGCAATCTATATATATATATATACCTTTATTATAGAGATTTTTCAAAATATTTATATTAATTTTTCTTGCTGTATAGTTAAAGAATAAGATAAAGAAACTTATTCGTCATCTTCATCGTCATCACTTTCTTCAGCAGCGTTCTTCAACCAGGTAATAAAAGGTTTGGCAGCTCTTCTGACTTTTTTAGAAGTTTGTTTTGGAACGAATCTTTGAGAACATGTGGTACCGAAATGCATGATGGATTCTTCAGAAATGATATCGTTGTTGTATAGAGAAACCAAGATTTTTGGCAATAATGGAATGAAAGTTGGGTGTTGCAAGCCTAACCATCTTTCTAAACCACCCAAAAATTGTTTTTCATAAGCTGGTCTGTTGTTAATGACTTTGATCAATAGAGCAGCATGGTCAGCTACTTCAGTAACGACTTCTTCGTCTTCAAACAAGACTTGTGCCAATATACTAGCGATTTTTGGATCTTCCAAAACTTCCATTTCCATGGCTTTTTTATATAATTCAATATCGGTTGGGTATTCTTCTTCGTTTAAGATCCATTCACCAAATTGATCTAATTTGACTAGTTCTGGAGATAGTGGACCAGCAGAAGCAGCAGCACCTTGCAAAGCTCTTTGTCTAATGGCTTCTTCACTCATGTCAACAGCCCAGTCGTCGTCTTGGACTTCCAAAGTTTCCAACTTGGAAGCTTCAGCATTGATCTTTCTGGCTAATTCGTCATCGTCATCGTCACCGTTTTCAGTGTTTTCAGCTTCTTGTTGCTGTTGAGCCAAATCACTAATAGAAACACCGGCACCAACAACATTTGTGGTGGCAGTAGCAGCTTTTCTTTTAGATTTACTACTGGAACTGTTACCGGCACCAGAACCAGATGGAGGGTTTTTCAAAATATAAGAAGTTAATTTGTGAACCAAATCAACATTGGTGATTTTACCACAAGCTTTACAATCTTTTTTCAAAACTTTTTTGTCAGCGAAAACAAATTCTGTTTCTGGATTGGAACAGGAGCCACACAAGACGTACTTGTTGATGAAACCATCCAAAACATCTTGCAACTTACCCTTTTCGTGAACACCGTTCACCAAGTATTTGTCGAAAGATTCTTGCATAGTGGTTTGGGCACCTAATTCAAAACCAAAGTATTTGATGATATAAGAAACTGGTCTGTTCAAAGCTCTAGCAACATCACTGGCATTCAAAATATTGGTTTTAATACCGTTACCTTTACCTTCCACTTTGGCTTGGATAGGAGGCATTTTATAACGGTAGAAAGGATCGTTGTTGGATCTACAAATATTGATAGACATCTTGGCGAGGCGTGTGTGTGTGTGTATGTGTATTTGTTTTTTATGGTTTTTTCTTCTGTTTTTATTGTAAGAGTGTCCTATTGTGATATAAGGGAGACTAAGCATCTCCCAAGACGTGACACACACACACACACACATCACAAATAATCGAATGTCTATGTAACATCAATGTCATGAATGCGTATTACAAAGACTGAACAATAAAATTTTTTATTTTATTTTTTTTTTTCTTCACCAATTTTTTTCCCAATATTAAAAACTGAAAAATTTGGGTTTTCCTTTCTTCTCTTTTCTTTTTTCTTGTAAGTTACCAAGAAAAAAGTCTTTTAAAACATCGTAGAAGACAAGATTGTCATCAGCCACGTTAATAATTTTTGTCCATAACAAATAACACTACTCACTCTGTAAAAAGACAGAGAAGAAAAATATGGAGAGGCTGGGTGAGGTTTTTTGTTTTTGTGGGGGAGGGTAACACTTTTAGTTTGTTTTTTTTATGTTGGGTTCACGTGATGTGAAGTGAATATTTTTACATTCTCTTACTCATTCTTCAATGTTAGAGGGAAAGAACAAGGAAGAAAAAAAAACAACACTTAATGTAAAAGAACAGTGAATTAACAGCAACACATGCTATTTGATAATCCTCTTATATGATTACGATTATCACACTTAAATAATATTTATATGATCTAGTAGTTATTATTGTAATTTAGATACATATCTGATAATGGAAAAATAAAAGTACACACCAACAGGTATATATACACACACACGGATGTCAGTTTCTAGTATTTTGGATATTTCGCCAGACGCGATTAAGGGGAAATTGTTGAGTATTCAATCTACTGGGTATTATGCTCAATTGGAGCCTAGAGAGATCAAAGATGTATACAATGAAGCCAAAACTTTTGTGAAATACTTTGGGTCTAGTCTAACCCAACTTGAAGAGTACTCGATCATGGAGTTGTTGTTCCACTTGACCCTATACATGTCTTATGATATGGAATGTGAGAAAATTTATAAGCAATTCTTTGACAAGTTTGGTAACAATTCTCCCTACATGCACTATTTTAGATCGTTATTGCAACAGATCAACAATTACAAGAAGATTGAAAACGGGGTTGCTGAGGATTCCATGGTTGTGGAGAAGTCTATTGAGTCTTTGATTGAGGAGATCTTGGAAGTGGAAACGGATCAGATTGATTATTTGCTAATGTGCAAAAGATTTATTTCTATGAAAAAACACTCTATTTCTAGTGAAATGTGGATCAAGCTGGCTTTAGGATTAGTGGAAAAATTCCCTATGGACACGGAATTGTGGTACCAATTGGGTTTGGAATATTTCAATTTGAAAAATTACGACCAGGCAAGATACTGTTTGGAAGAAGTTGTCTTGTTGACTCCATGCAACTATGTGGCATGGTGTACTTTAGGTGAAGTGATCTATTACAAGAGTTTGTCTGTTAAAAGTGTAAACTCGGGTTTAAATTCAAGTGGGACTAAAAAGACAACATTGTACTTGTTAAGAGAGTCATTAAAGAATTTTTTGAAAAGTGTTGAATATTCAGAAAATTTCATGAAAAGTTGGTGCTACATAACAAAAATCACTGAAATGATTATTGAATTGAATAAGAAAGATAACAACAATGATAGCAAGCATATAGATAACGATCAAACATTGAGATTATATGAATTGGGGAAATCAAAATTGAAATTACATGATAAAAAGGGATTTATGAATGAGAAAGATGCCAAAATTTGTAAATTTATTCTATCCAATTTGAAACAATAAATTTATATAACTTTATACAACTTAAATATACGTGACATATCTATATTAATGAGATTTTGTGTTTCTTCTTGGGTTTTTTTGTTAAATCAACTACTCAAAATTTAATTTGCTCAATTGTTCTTTTCTTCAATGTCAAATGCTCCACTACCAAGTTGCTGTCTCTTAAAGCCAACTTGGGGTCTTTTTTGCCAATGTATTTTTTCAACACAGAAGCATAGTCCAACTCGTGTTCTTTGTATTCTCTGATAATCAAATTCTCATCGTACTCTATGTATAGTCTTGTGTCGTAGACCCTGAACAAGACCTCGTCGACTCTTAGGAAAAATCTAGATAGCAACAACAATCTTTCGTTCATCACTCTGATCTTCACATTCACAATACTGATCCCGTTGTCCCCCAACTCGTCTTCAAATAACACCATGTCGTCGTAAAACAATATACGGTCTGGCTTGCTCAACTTGTCCAGTGGCAACTCGTATTTCCCCGTCAGGTCGATTATTTCGTTCCCCAAATTGGTGTCTCCATCACAAGTAGATTGGCTAGTAGTGATTGTGCCGTGGTAGTCTACAGGAGTGTAGGTCCAGTCGTAGTTTTTCGCTATGCTCTGCACAGTTCTCTTGTCCTGCCACTTGGACGCATATGCTACACGGACACCGCAATCTTCTAGTTTGACACTTTTCAATGCGTCAAAGGCATTGAACTCTATTCTGAAATCAGGTTTAGAAGAGCCGTCTCTCTTGTGTTCTACAACAGTACGGTTGTTACCGAAAATCATCTCCGGCATAGTCAACTTCAACCTGTCTTCCCAGTCATCAATCTCTGCAGCATTCAAAATAGGGTTTTTCGAACAGTACACGGACCAACGGTTGTCAATGGTTATCGAGGGAGTGTCTTGCACAGGGAAACTGGCCACGGGGGACGGAATTATAATTGTTCCACAGTGTGCGCACTCTGGATTGTTAGGGTTGTTGCATCTGTGGCGAGTGGTCTCTTGAGTAGCCTTCACAGTCTCGCCCTCATGTTTTCTTATAAGATTGCCATTGTCGGTGTTTGTAGTTGTGGTAGTTGTCGTGGCAACGGTAGTGGCATATAAAGAAGAAGAAGAAGAAGACACAATTGTATCACTTACAGGTTGGGTGTCTTTCATTAGCATTCCTGGCGTAGGTCTTCTAGATGACGACGAGAACTGAGACATCGAAAACAAGGTGTTGGAAGAAGAGGATGACGATGATGATGATGACGAGGTTCTGCCACGTGCCGCGTTTGAAGGGACTCTCGAACGGACAATAGAGTTATGCATCTCCCTGGCACTATTGGTGATGTTTGATCTCATAGGCGTTTTGAAAAACGATTTGGATTCTTGATTGGCATTCTGTGTTTGAATTTGGTCCGATGGCAACTCACTATTTCTAGTGTTGCTATTAATTTGATCAGACATTCTTGGATTTTGAGTATGGTAAGATTGGTTGTTTATTGCTTTGTTGTATTATTTCAAACACTAATCATACTTGATCAATATCAAGACTGTAGTGATAGACGATTAATTGGCAAGGTTCAAGCGTACAATCAATTCCTACTGCGGGCCTTTTTTGTAAAAAAAAATTTGATTTTTTTCAAAGGAAGTGGTGAGAAAAACCGCGCAGATTAAACTCATTATGCTAAAAGGGTTACATGATAAATACTCAGCAATGAATATTTACATACAAACTAAATGAAAACGTTCTTCTTTGAGTGTCAAGTTATGATTCAATATAAGAATCAAAGTTCAATCAAAGTATGAAAGCAGATCCTAAGAGAACAAAAGATCAGAACAACTAAACGTACACATAGAAAGAAATGAAAGTTAGCCATTTGAACAAAAACAGAGTGATTACTCTTGTGGCAGCAGTGTTTTTAATTTTTTGCTGGTTTCAATTCTCCAGTTCATCTCTATCATATGAAACAGCTAATGAGGCTCTACATTACTCGCAAGCCAGTAAGTTATCTGAAATTGGAAGAACAGACACTGGGCAGACAGCTCATTTAGAAAAGGGCACTAAGAATTCGGTAAGCATACTGGATGAATCAGTGAAAGATCAACCAGCCAGTTCGGTGAATAGTAAAAACAACGCAGAAACGGAGAGTGAAAAAGACATATACTCTGCAGTCATCATGCCTAAGATGCCTGATTTGGAGGCAAAACAAGAGTTGGGTAGAGTTTCCTGGAAGTACTTCCATACTTTGTTGGCAAGATTCCCTGAAGAACCGACAGAAGCGGAAAGAGAGAAATTAAACACTTTTTTGCATTTGTTTGCTGAATTGTATCCGTGTGGGGAATGCTCATACCACTTTGTAGAGCTATTGAAAAAATACCCACCACAAACAAGTAGCAGAATCACAACTGCCTTGTGGGGGTGTCACATTCACAATGTTGTCAACGATTTTCTAGGGAAGAAAGAGTACGATTGTTCTACCATCTTAGAAGACTATGACTGTGGTTGTGGGGATGAAGAAGAAAAGGAAAGAGAACAAGGAAAGGCAAAAGAACAAGAAAAGGAAAAGGAAAGCGCGGGTGCTTATCCTGCTGTTGATCTAACCACCAGTGCAAAAGTCACACCTTCAATTCTAAACAAAGAAGAAGGATCTACCATTACTTTGGAAAAAGAAGGTAAACAAGGTGGTTAATCTTTTATTGAAGTATATTAATCATCCATTTTCAATACATCTATCTGTATTACTGTTTTGTTAAAAGTACATAGTTAATTAAACGACTGATTTAACTACATAAACTAAGCATAGTAGATATGACTAATTCTTATAAGAAGCTTTCTGGCTTTTTTTTGTTTTCAAATATTGTTACATGATTGTACAGCAAACTTCTTCTCCGCCATTTTGCATTCCCGAAGAACCTCTACTCTGAGTAAACCCCTTTGTTAAATTATTATTATATGGGTTGGTGTTTTGTTCAGGATACCCCCATATACTAGGAACAGCAAAGTCTCTAGTAGAAGTAGTATAGTTGATAATATTTAGGCAAGCATTAGAAGCAGTGATTCTTTCTCGGCTCAGTTCTTGTCTTAGTCTGTTGTTAAGCTCTGTAATTCTTTTCAGTTTCAAATACTGGATTTTGTACATCAATTCGTCTTGCCTTTTTTGTTGCTGTTGTTGTTGCATGGTTGCTTGTGACATAATTTGTGTATATTTCTTTTCTTACTTGTGCTTTTTTCTTTTTTGAAGGCTATTTTATAAACCCAATTAATTGTAAAAAGAAGTACAGTTATATATAAGCAAAAGAACAATTTACCGACTTGCCAAGAAAGTTAATATACATATATATGAAACACCACCAAAACAAGATTAATACTACTTTAAACAAGTAAATTAGCTTTTTCTTTTTTAACACTTTTTCATTTGTGTAGATGTATGCTACTTTTAATCACACAGCGACAATTCTTTGAAAGAACCAGAACATAAGAAAAAAAAAAAAAAAAAGAAACACAAAATACAGATAGGAAGAAACACTTGTTTACAGATAGGAACAAACAATCATATTTCAAGATAGCCATGTTAAGTTATAGTTAGAGCACGAAATTATAGTTAATTTCTTTTTTTTTTTTTTTCTAGACTTCTACGGTTCTGTTATCTTTATACCCGTTCTTCTAATATGATTGAAAAACTTTAGTCAAGTGATTGGAAGTATACAGTCGTAAACTGAAGTTACCTAATTAGGGAATTGGTTAAATGTAAATTGTCAACCTCAAAACATGCCAACGTCTAAAAAAAAGCACTTGGTGAGCTTCTCAATTGAATTAAAATCGAGCGGGTAACAAAAGGTTGATGACATTGGTGAAGGGGAGTGCTGAAATGTGTTATTCTGTTTGAACAATAGATACACACATGTCTCATTCAAATCTCAGTCATCTAGTTATTTAATTTTATTTCAATATATATTGAAGGCTCACTGTAAATCTAACTATACTACACACTGTTAAATCAGCATTATTTTTTCTTTTTTGCTATGTTTACGTTAATGTGCTTATTCTTACCTGACCTCAAAAACCCCTGAATCAAAGCATTGATAATATGAGCTTATTTTTAATACTAATTTTTCCATTCAAAAATAGTATTCTGTATTTGTTTAAACAATGTTGATTTTTCAAGAATTATACTTTGAATTTTTGTGTTTTCGCCAACCTACCAACTTAGGACCAACAAATGAAACTGTAAAATTTCCGTTACAAAAATAAACAATTTAAACATTCGAGGTGCCGGGCAACACAAGGTTTTTTAAAATTTAAGTTACCCGGTATCTCAGTATTTTTTCTTCAATTGTTATTTCTTGATTACTAATTTTTCTTTGGTTTCTTGATTACTGATTATGTAAAACACGTCTTGAAGATGTATATCATTTATTTAAACTAAGATACAAAATATAAAATAAAATCCAACGAAAAACAACGTTAATATTATATTAAATATGGAACATTTGAGTTTTACTTTAGCTGGTTTGTGTGGTGTCGGTGGTACTATGGGTTACTTGAAAAAGAAATCCGTTCCATCTTTGGTTGCTGGTTTGGCCTTTGCTGGTGTCTACGGTTACGCCGGTTACTTGTTGAAGAAAAACGCTGACAATGGTATTGAAATTGCCTTGGGTGCCTCTACTTTGTTGTTGGCTACTGGTATCAAAAGAAGTTTACCTGTCAAATTTTCCAAACCAATCCCATTGGTTTTGACTATTTTGGGTGGTGTTGGTACCTCATACTATGGTTACAAATACAAAGAATTCTACTTGTAGAGCTGTTATGAATATTTGGAAACGTCCCCACGTCAATTTGCTTTTTTTAAATTCACAATCATGTACATAAGTTTGCATCGATTTTTTTCCCCTCCACTATGAGAGAGATTCTAGTTCGGATAATTGTTTAGTTATATGTATATACAAGCGGATAAATTCATATATAAATAATTTGGCATTGTATGTTATTGCTAATGAACACACAAATACATACAATGCATGCAATAAAGAGTTTTAAAGAACAAACAAACAAATAAACATCACAAAGTCTTGAAATAATTTTAGTACATTATCTGTGTTCTCTCACCTAAATTAATCCTTCTTGGCTTGGAAAACGGGAAAGGGAACAGTTTTACTAACCACCAACTTTCTATTTCCATGAGATATATACCCATTCAAATATCTATTTCTGATAAGATTGGTGAAAACACATTCAACTTCGTTGATCAATTCTTGCTCGTCGTCAATAATAGGGATTCTATTTGCAGATAAGGAATTTTTCAAAAAATCAAAGATTTCATTTTCAAAATTGGCATTATTTAAATTTGTCTGTTTATTAGAAAGATTTTTATTATTTGAAGAGTCTCCATAATTTTTAGACTGCTTCCATAGGATTGAAAAATCTTTTGTGTCTAAAATTGTATTTTGTTTGTTCATCATCCAAAATTTCTGTAATAATCTTGCAGTACACAAATCTTTTAATTTTATTGCAAGTGGGATCAAGTTGTGTTGTAATAAAAATAATTCATTTTCTTTTATCCACAGATTGAAACCTTGTAGATCACCTTTTTTCAAAAAATATATTAGGTTTTTCCATGCTTCTGGTATTAGATCTTCATCAAATATTTTGGGCAATTTGCTGGTTTGGTAAATGTATGCTGGAATCAAATAATTCAAAATTTTGTGAATCATTGTTTTGCAATAAATATTACAATACTGGAAACTTTCAACCAAATACTTCACAGCTGTAGACCAATCGTTTAATGCAATAAAGTGTTTACCCATATAGTAGTTAAACCACATTTTATCAAAGTTTGAAAAATTAGGTTTGGAAACATCAGGCAATTGATTTTTCAAAAGTCTGTCTTTTAAAACTTTAACGTATGCTTTTTCAAGGTCAAATTTTTGTAGTTTTTCATAAATTGCAAAATTCAAATTAATGAAACAATAGACATTGGACAACTTGCTGATCCAGGAATCAACCTCTCTATCATTTAAACAAATCTTGTAAGATGTCTGTATAGTTCTACTTGCCTTTTCCAAATATGTCTCTTTTTCCAAGTCTCCAATAGTGTACGTGTTGCCATTTTCATTGGAAGGTTCGCTGTCTATATCAATACCTGCCTGGCTAAACGCCATGTCAAATCCTGAAGATAGACGGAAAAATTGCTTTGCAACACAAAACAACGGCTCAGTTATCCAAATGGTTTGAGTTTCAGACAATCTATTGAAACATTTTAAATGGTATTCACTCAACTGGAAAAGTTCCTGAACAATTTCCTGTATAGACTGACTAGCGTCTCTCGACTCTTTCAGTTTGTTTTTCAATTTTATAGTTATGGCAACAAAATTGGTAATTTTCTCGTTCATATTGTTATGATCAACAAAAGATTTATAAACCCAGGGAGATGAATTGAAAAACTGACGCTGCTTGGCATTCTTGTAGCTTATCAACATTTCTTTGTAATCTTCAGAAATATTGTTTGGATAATTGATATCATCCACATACTGTAGTTCAGGTTCTGTTCCCTGAATATAATCACCGTACGATACAAATTCTTTCAATAACTTTGAACAGCGTCTCTGAGAAATACATTCTCGTAGTTCTTCACTATAAATGAGTAGATTTTGTGCATCCAAGTTCATCTTTGTTTTTCTTTCCTTATTGGTATTCAGTCGGGTTAAGCTCTACTAATAGACTGGTCTCTATGAGTATTGGTTTTTTTAGTTGATTGATGTGATATGAATAGAGTATGAGAAGCACTAGTTTTATTAAATATGAATTTCTTTTGTTGAGCTTGAAAAAAAATTAGAGTTCTGGAAAAGCTATTGTGAGAGTTAATTTTTGGTCGTCGCCAAAACGTCGGAGTCTTATGTGTTTATGTTTTTTTCCTCTTAATGTTTTGTGTATCTAATAATGTGAGGCAGAAAGATAAAACGAACAAATAACAATGTATGATGATCCCTTGTAGAAATTTACTCCTCAAAAATCATATTTTGATCTGTATTTACTGTTGGTGTATTATTTTTAAATGTTCAGGTAACAATTCTAGGTGTAGCTCTACAAGTTTGTTATAAAAGAAGTTGAAAATAAGAAGGAACACAGATAACAGCGAAAGTTTGTCACAGAAAAGATTAAAGTATGAGCAGTCCAGATCAAAGCACAGATCCTATCAAACCTATAAAGTTTGAGGAAGAAACACCTTCTAAAGTACAACAAAGAATCATCAGTCAAACAACTGGACTATATCATTTAAAACTATCGTCCAAGAGTGAAAATAATGATGATCATGAGAACAACGACCAAGATGCCAATAAGGTGTCATTGGAAGGCACCAATGACAAATCTTTGGTATCTACCCCGTCTTTATCACCAAAAAGATCGATTTTGAATATCAGAGCTTCTTCATTTAAGAACAATAAAGGTGGGAAAAATAGATTAAGTTTTTATGACGACCACAACAGCAACAACATGGAAAGATCGACTTCGAACTCCAGTTTCACAAGAGAGTCTCCAAACCCGTTGAGCAGAAGATCAAGTTTCAGTAACAACAATTTATTGAGTGCGAGTGGCAAGAAAAATATGAGCACATCTCCCTCTACTGTACATAATACAAAAAGTACACGTGAATTAGATCTTTTAAAACCAGAAGTGACCTTAGAGTCTATGTTATTGGAGTTAGCTGCAAAGGAGAGAAAAGTTGTTGAGTTGGAAAACGAATTGACTTTGGCCAGAAAACAGTTGAAAGAGTTTGAGAATGAGTGCAAACTGAAGATGGAGGCACAAGGTATGATTCCAAACTCGAAGAACCCTAACAATGACTTGATCAGCAAATGGACGAATAAATTGAAGGAAACTACAGACGAGTTTTTACAAATAAATACCGGTCCCAACAACGGGGACAATGCTGATACGATTAATCAAGAGGTTCAACCTGACAATAGTGGGTCTAGAGAAGGTGGGGTGAGTTCAGGATTGGGAAATAGTGCAACAAGTGCCAGATCACCTAAAAGAAGTAGCACAAAAGAGACTTTGAAGAGTAAGCAAAGTTTCTTGCAGTTGGGATTGAGCAAAGTGAGTAATATTTTAGGAGAGTTTTACGAGGAGGTGGAAGAAGAATTAGATTTTGGGTCGCACAGGGGCTCTACTTCTGTTTCTGCTACTCCGAAAAAGAAGAATATTGCTGGGGCCACTAGAAACGGATCAAGTATGCAGGGGAACGACTCTGAGGTTGGATCACAAGAGGAGACCATCAGCAAGTCTTCTCCGTACTACAACAGAAGTGTGAGTTTGTTTGACAAGTTGAAGACAAAGATAAACGAGTTCACGCTTTACGAGGAAGAAGAGGAAGAGTACGACAAGGTCAAAGACAAGAAGCTGGACCGGATGGTGATTGTGGATGATTTTCAAGACTGTTCGATTGTGACCACCGACATGGAGGACGATACCCGTGACCTAGAGGACGAGCAGGACGATTGCACAAGCAGACCACACGGTATGGAGGGTGTGCAGCTGATTTGAAGTTGAGGCTCCCACCTTATATAGATTTTTGAGTGTATATATGTACGTTTTGTTGAATTTAAATTATATGTATATTATGTAAAGTAAATTAGCAATTCTATAGATATAGCACAGTTTTTTTTTCAGTATTTTTTTTTATTCATTTGTAGGATAGTCTTGAGTAGTGGGGGTTTTTTTTTTTGCAAAAGTTGATTATTTGAAGGAGTTTTTCACCAAGGCTTGAGTAGTTTTCAAAGCTTCGTACTTGACCTTTGAGTCTGGGTAGTTCAACAACTCCATGATTTTGATCTTTGCGTGGAACTTTTCGATGTACTCGACACTGTCAGGAAGCATTTCGATGATGTGGGTCAAGTCGCTCAAGACGACTTGTAGGGTCAAGCTTGATCTTTCGTTGAGGTCGGAGGAGTCGGAGTACTGGTTGAACTCTGTTATTAGGTCGCACAAGGCCTTCAAGAGTTTCCAGTTGTTGTCGCGGAACCTGTCGACGTTGTCGTACCAGAACTGGGTGTCGATGTGTGGAGGGGACCAGCACAACTGCTTTGAGTCCAACTCGATCAGGTACTGGTCGAAGGAGTTTAGCTCGTCTGTGGTCTGTGCGACCAGGTCGTTCAAGGCTCTCAAGTCCTCGGTCAACTCCAGGTCGGCGAACTTTCTGTTGGACAAGTTGGCCAACAAGACCTTTGAGTTGTTCAACAAGACCAACTTCTTGCAGAAGTTCTTGTTGTTTCTGGCGCAGTTCAACAAGATCGAGACGGACAACCTTGTGATCTTCTCCTTGATGGTGACGGAGATCAATCTTAGCAACTTGATTAGCAGCGACGCGTACTTGCTGGACAACTTGCCTGCGATGGTGTTGTCGAAGGTCAACAACCACACGGTCAACAGCGCGTAGTACTGCAACTGGACGGACAAGTTGTTTGTTGGCACGCCCTGGGCCTTTGATTGGAAGGCGGAGCTGCCGCCGCTACCCGAGGAGGTGGCCTCGGCGATCGGTCTCAAGATGATGGCAAAGAGTTGCTCGACGAACTCGTGGTCGTCCGCGTAGATCGCAGCCCTGTACGAGGACACGGCGGCGAGCTCCTGCAAGTACCTGACCAAGACGTACTGTAGCTCGTTGGTGTCTCTTGTGTGCTTGAACAAGGGGACGAAGACCTTGGTGAAGAAGGGCTCGAAGAAGGCTGGTGTCGCGGCGCTGTGCTGTTTGGCCAGCAGAAGCAGCAAGACGACGACGGAGTAGAGCGCTAGACACCTGACGGTGTCTGCGTTTTCCGCGGAGTCTGGGACCTTGGCGAGGGAGGCGACCACGGCGCGGGCTGCGTTGTGGGCGTCCTGCGCGTTGCTGGCGAACCGGGCGGCGTTGCCGTCGACCAGAAAGAGGTCGATCAGCAAGCTGTAGCAGTTCTGCAAGACGGTGGTGTTTTCTGTGTTCTGGACGATGGAGAAGAGGGTTTTCAAGTCTCTGGTGGAGTCCGCATCGGAGTCCGCATCGGTGTCGCCGGCCAGCCCGTGCTGGAACAAGGATTTCAACACTTGCAGCTCTGTGTCGGAGATGTCGCCGGCCCTGACCAGGCTGTCCCAGGGTGTTTGCTGGAACTTGATCTTGCTTCTGAGGGTGTCGAAGTGGACGCTGTCTTTTAGGATTGTCATGGTGTGTGTCTTCTGTCCTCTCTCTTTTGTCTTCTCACCACTACTTTTCCTAGATTAGGGTTATCTCACTCAACGCAAGATTGTCTGTTGTCTCTTTTTTAGCTTTCAAAAATGGCTGCAAATTTGCAAAACACTTTTTCAGTGTTTCAATAGTATGCGGGTAACTCTACAACTCTTGTGTGTCAATCTCCATACGGTGTCTTGTATTGGCATAGTACACTTTTTAAGTTTAAATTTCAATTTCAATTTCAGTTATAAATATAGATATATAGATATAGATATATATATAGGTTAATGTACACTTCTGGAGAACTTGTTGTCAATATCAAATTGAGTACACCTCCTCGCTTATGACTTCGTCGTATGTCTTTTGTTCCTAGATAATGGTTGAGCGCGCGGCTGCGCCACGCGTGCTTAGGAGGACTCTCTTTCAAACTCCTTGACCATGTCGACACCCTCGGCTGGCCCACAGACAGTCTCGGCAACGATCCCAGTAACTAGATATGGGTCGATGTTGGAGGCTGGTCTTCTGTCTTCAAAGTACCCGTACCCGTCGACACCGACGGATCTTGGGATTCTGATGGAACAGCCTCTGTTGGCGACCCCGGCGGAGAACTGGGTCATCGAGGCGGTCTCGTGTTTCCCGGTCAACCTCATCTCGTTGTCCTTCCCGTATAGTCTGATGTGGTCGTCGTGTCTTTCGCCCAACTTCTCAATGGCCTCTTCAATCAGCTTCATCCCGCCTGGCACTCTCATCCCCTTGGTGGAAACGTTGGTGTGGCACCCAGCCCCGTTCCAGTCCCCCTTCAATGGTTTCGGGTGCAAG
This sequence comes from Hanseniaspora occidentalis var. citrica, assembly GCA_030573535.1. Classification (NCBI taxonomy): domain Eukaryota; kingdom Fungi; phylum Ascomycota; class Saccharomycetes; order Saccharomycodales; family Saccharomycodaceae; genus Hanseniaspora; species Hanseniaspora occidentalis. The sequence goes on from JAJMDI010000119.1 coordinate 196,684, forward strand.
CTGACAACAATGCCAAACTCCTCGGCAATTCTGTGCAAGAAGTATCTGGCAACCCACAGCTCGTCACCCATGGCGATCCCCGTGCAGGGCCCAACTTGGAACTCCCACTGGGAAGGCATGACTTCAGCGTTGATCCCGGAGATGTTGATCCCAGCATACAAACACGCTCTGTAGTGGGCCTCAATCAAGTCTCTGGCATAGACCTTCCCGGCACCAACCCCACAGTAGTACGGCCCCTGAGGAGCAGGGAACCCACCTTTAGGCCACCCGTAAACAGCACCGTCTACAGGATCCAACAAGGTGTACTCTTGTTCCAAACCAAACCAGATCTCCTCACCAGCGTGCTTTTCGAAAAGCTTAGCAGCAGCAGCCCTGTGGTTGAACTTGTTTGGAGTCCCATCGTTGTTGTAACACTCAGCCAAAACAATAATGTTGTCCCCCAATCTGAAAGGATCTGGGTAGTACGCAACCGGTCTCAACAAAACGTCACTGTTGTGACCTGGGGCCTGTTCAGTAGAGGACCCGTCAAAGTTCCATTCTGGCAAGTCACCTACACTGGAAATCTTCTTGTTCAAAGTTCTGGCCTTGGATCTGATACTCTCAGTACCGTCAATCCAGATATACTCGGCAATAACCGCCCCGTGCTGAGGCAAGTTTCTGTATTTGTTTAAGATAGTGGTGCTTTCAATAGACAATGGAAGAGACATCGTGTGTGTGTGTGTGTGTGTGTGTGTGTGTGTGTGTTGTGTTGTAGTAGTTGTTACTATTGGTCTTTCTTACTCTCTATCTATATAATTACTAATATATACATATCTCCTCATAAGCATAAATAAAATATCTCTCTTTATATACAAACCAACAACAAGATATCTTTTGACTTCTTCTTCTTTATCTAGAGAGTAGTTCTACATTGTAGTCTATGTATTAGATATAGAGTATACTACATGTTATATATTGCTATATTTGTTGTATCTCTCTCTCTCTAAGTACTACACTACTTTCTATCAACTCTCTCTCTCTCTCTCTTTCTCTTTAATATCATCATCACATCTCTCTCTCTCTCTCTCTCTCTCTCGTATTAACAAAAAATCAATTTTAAATTAAACAAAAAATTTGTCGCTTATTACAACAAAAGAAACAAAACAAAATACAAAACAATTATTTCTTATCAGTTGATTTGTTTACATTTTTTTTTATTTAATTTTTATTTTTAAAGAGCACTTAGATATAGGTGTAGTGTGGTTAGTAGTAGTAGTAGTAGTAGTAGTAGTGGTAGTTGTGTCTTTAAAGGGCAACTGGTGTTGTTGTGCGTGGGTTTATGAGAGAGAAAAAAAAAAGAAAAAGCCAATTTCAATCATTACTCTCTCTCTCTCTCTCTGTTGGGTTTTTTGTATATATATTGGGAGAGACAGTAATGAGAAGCACGTGACACACAGGATACTCTTGATTTGTGTTAAACCAGACTGCAGATGAAAAAAAAGCAATACAAAGAATTAACGCAATTTGTCCAATGCCTTGTAAGTGGACATGAACTAAAGGGAGAGTGAGTTGATCTAGGGAGTAATAGAGACTGTGCACACCGTATATAGTGACAAGATATACAGAAAAAACAAAAACAAACAAACAAACAACAACAGTGAGATTACACTACACAGAGAGACTTCCCCAGAGAGACTTCCCCAGAGAGAGAATACAGAGAGAGATACAGAGAGAATACAAAAAAATTTGCGTTGTTATAGGGCAATAGAGTGTGTGACATGCAAATTTCTTGTTTCTTGTTTTCCATTATCAATAAAGATACAGAGATACAGAGAGAGAGTATCAGAGGTAATGTAAACAAACAGAGATACAGAGAGAGAGAGAGAATCGGGAATATATTTCCATACTCTGTGTGTGTACACTCTTTGTTTTATACTTAGTAGAGAATACAGAAAGAGAGAATAGAGAGATGAGAGAGAGGGTAAGTATACCTAGTACTATTACTTAGTATTAACATAGTATATTCTACTACCCATACTTAGTGGTACTGCGTACCACTAAGGGTGGGTAGTAGTAGGAGGTACAAAAAGAAGTCAAAAAGTTATAGTGATACGCAAATTATATAGTCACACACAAAATACGTAGTCACACACGCAATCAGCACTCCCACTCGTTCAACTCCCAGTTCAAGTTCCCCGTGACAACTCCGGCATGGTAGGTGGCTAGGAGTCTGTCTGCTAGGATCGGGTTGGCAAAAGTGGAGATCTTGTGTGACGGGTAAGCTCTGGAGAGAGTGTGCATGACTCTGTCTTCGAACCCTGGCAGTAGAGTGGATCCGCCAACGATAAGCACATTTTTCAAGAGGGACTCCACAACGGCGTGTTGTAGTTGCAGTTGTTCTTCGTCCAGGGTGTCAGTGTCCATTGGCGTGGACTCTGTTTCTTCTCCACTATTAGAAGTGGTGGTAGTGGTAGTGGCCTTCTTGATGGTGTGGACAAGCAAGGCAGAGACACCAAGGTACTCCTCGCCGTCTTTGTCGATCCCCACAGGCTCAAACACACAGTCGCTCAACTGTTTCAGTTCAGAGACAGAGAACTGGAGAGTCACGTCCTGGCCGTTGTGTTTCATTAGGAAGTTGGTTTTCTCTTCTTCCTCGGCCTGTTCTTCCTCGGCGTCTTCTTCTTCTGCACCAGGGGGAGTCACCGCAGAGGTGTACTTGCTGGTGTACTCCGACAGCGCACTGGCAGTGGTGGTAGTAGTAGGGGCCAGCTGCGGGTCGCAGTTTAGAAAAGTGGTTTTGAACTCTTTTAGCCAGAACCACGAGTCCTTCCACTGCTGGGCACTACTACTGGTAGTAGTAGTACTACTAGAAGTCAAGGTAGTCTTCTCGCGGATCTTGTCCATGATCTGGAAGTCGACGTAGTTCCCGGCGATCCTGCTGGCTGCAGTGCAGGTGACACGGCCGTCTAGGACGGTGCTGACACTGGTGCGCGTCCCGCCGCAGTCGACCACTAGGGCGCTCGTTCTCCCCATCGACAAAGCGGTCCCGATCGCCTCGCTCAGAAAGTGCACTGCCGGGACTCGCAACTGCTCGAGCAACACGCTCTTCAACCGCGTGCGCAACAGCCCGCTGCCGGGCCCGGAAAGCACGTCGTGCGGAAGCGCCAGGATCAAAGGGTACGCGGAGCTCGCGACCCCCAACTTGGCCGCGTACACGAACTGGAAGAACTCTGCCAAGCGTGGGAAGTCGATCTTCTGGAAGTCCGCGCTGACGATGCTGTAGACCTGGCCGCTCGCGGAGCCACTGGCAGAGCAACTCGCAGAGCTCTCCTCGTCAATGGCGTCGGCTATCTCGTACAGGCCATACACGTGGCGGCCGTCTCCGCGGGAGTAGTAGTTGGTAGGGACAACACATCTCGGGTGCTCGGAGTTGCTGAACCCGGCAACAGTGGCCGTGGCTCCCAAGTGCACCACGACACAGGTGCGGAACGGGGTGTCTGCTAAGGCTACTGTCATATCTCTTGTCTTGTGTTTTCTTTAATGTTTTTTGTTTTCTCTCTTTGTCTATAGCATACTTTAGCACAACCATTTGTTTCGTAGTGTGTACACCTTGTACGTTGATGGAAAAACATACAAAACAAAGAAAAAAACTGAAAACACACGAGAATTTTCACAACACGGGGACTCAAGTGAGGGTAATAAGTAAAGAATTTTCAAAATTTTTTTTTCCTTCTTCTTTTCTCCTTGAAATTAGACTCCAGACTACAGAGTAAGAGTAACTCTCGTAAGGAATGCAAAAAATTTTATCCTCATACTCAAAGAAATATGTCTTGATAATTGATAATTTGAATTAGAAATATAAGATAAAGACACCAAAGAATACAAGAAATGTTGAAGAGATCGGTCTCATGCACCAGCTGCACCACAAGAAGAATTGGGTCTTCAAGCGCTACACACCACCAGGCGGCTACTGGCACTTTGAGCCCAGCCACTAAGAGCACTGCTGTCCCACCACAGGTAAACTTGAAGGCACTAGGCGACACCGCTGTGGGAAACACAAACAAGACTCAGGCGCAGGTCTTGGGGAACCCGCCAAACATGTGCAGAATCAAGTTGCCTCCCAGTATCCCCTTGTATGTCAAGAGAAACCACTTGGTCTCGATGTTCAACGCCCAGGACCCCTCCCACGTCTCGATGCAGAACGAGTGGGTGCATCCTTGGAAAAACTTGTTCATCTCGCAAACCTCCCTTCCGATCTACCACAAAATCATGTCCAACTCAAGCACGGCCAGTCCAGTAGACCTATTGGTGTCCAGCAACAACAACAACTGCTTGGCTGCTCTGGACTTGAACGGGCTGAACGACTGGTTTGTCTTTGGCAGTTTTGGCCAGAACATCGTGGCTTTTGAAAACAACTCCTCTCTAGCGGTCTCTCCAAGAGTGAGCTACTTCTCAAAGGGGGCCAACTCCGAGGCTTCTCACACAGGTCTATTCAAAAAATACATCCACATCAACGGGAGAGGTGTGTGTGTTGTGCAAAGTCGTTCTGGCTCGTCTATCTACTCCATTCAATTGAAAGACGCAAAAGACGAAATTTTGGTAAGACTAGACAACCTATTGGGCTGTTCTGCTGCAAACTACAAAGAATTGATGGAAAACATTACCCCATACCATTTCAACGCCACCACTACGACTGCGAATCCTCCAAGAAATAACAACAACCAAGAATCTAAAAAGTCCAAGTGGAGTTTCCTGAACGTGTTCAAGAAATCTAGAAAGAATACTCCGAAAAAGGAAGTAATCGTCTCCACGCACAACACGCAAAGTCACGAAAAAATCGAAGATTTCAGTTTGAAGGAGTTTGTCAGAATGTCCAAAAGCATTGTGACAACAACCACAAAATACATCAAATACGTCTACTACCAATTCATCAACGGTAATTTGTCCCTTTCAGGCCTTTCAGGGATGAATTTGAAAAACGTGTTTGCGACAAACTACGCCACAATCAAGGGTCCAAGAAGTATTTTGATCCAATCCAACAGTATCAATGCGGAACTCTTGAACAAAATCATGAGTCCTAAATCAAACACCTCCATGGAAAGTTTTGTCTCCCCAGCTTCCCTAAACAAGGCCTCTTCCCAGTCAACAGCTGCCTCGGAACAGATACAATTAGCAAACAAAGACAAAACTTATTTGAACTACGCCTATGTCGATATCAAAAACAAAAAAGTCTTTTTTCAATCAACACAAAACTTTAACGAAACAATCAAAGAAATGTCCCAAAGAAAAAACTAGGACACTCTCGTATGCCAATGGATTAATACCATAAATAGTCAATGCCTGAGTATTTCATACATACATATATATATTTATATTCTGCTCTGTAATTAGATATTTTAAACTATCAAACATGATAGAATAGTCATGCTCACCTAATTCCCTAAGAAAATCACATGATCAAAGTCAACCCGTCTCTTAAAATGCCAACGGAAAATTTTTTTAGTTTTCTTCACTTTTTGTAATTTTTTTTTTTTTCTTGCTTTTCATCGAATTTTCAACAATCAATGGCTAAATCTAGCACAAGTTGTGAGAGCTAAGTGGCTTTGTAAACGAGATGTCCATCAACTCTGTCGTAAATGGTCCTATTTTTTAAAAGGGCTTGATGGAATAAAGGTTAAACTTTATGTATTTTAGGGATTTTGCTAAATCATTTGTCCCAAGATCCAGAACGTGTGTTATATCAACAAAAATACTAAGAAACTATACAAAAGCATTAACACTCGCCATGTCTGCTCCAGTCCCAACTCCAGCCCCAGTTGCTGCTCCAGCTGCTGCTCCAGCACCAGCTGAAAAAGAACAAGCCAAACAAAAATTGCAAATCACTTTGAAAACCCCAAAAGGTACTAAAGATTGGGCCGACAAAGATATGGTCATCAGAGAAGCCATCTTCTCCACCTTGTCCTCCTTGTTCAAAAGACACGGTGCCGTCACCATTGACACTCCAGTTTTTGAATTGAAAGAAATCTTGGCTGGGAAGTACGGTGAAGACTCCAAATTGATCTACGACTTGAAAGATCAAGGTGGGGAATTGGCCTCTTTGAGATACGACTTGACTGTCCCATTCGCCAGATTCGTTGCCATGAACGGTATTGACAAAATCAAAAGATACCACATCGCCAAAGTCTACAGAAGAGACCAACCTGCCATGACCAAAGGTAGAATGAGAGAATTCTACCAGTGCGATTTTGATGTTGCCGGTGCCTACGACACCATGGTCCCAGATGCCGAAGTCTTGGCCGTCTTGGTCGAAGGTTTAACCAAATTGGGTATCCAAGACTTCAAAGTCAAACTGAACCACAGAAAAATCCTAGACGGTATTTTTGAAATTGCCGGTGTCAAAGAAGACGACGTCAGAAAAATCTCCTCTGCTGTTGACAAATTAGACAAATCCCCATGGGAAGTCGTGAAAAAGGAAATTTGCGAAGAAAAGGGCCAATCTGAAGAAACCGCAAACCAAATCGGTGAATACGTTAAATTGAACGGTTCTTTGAGGGAAGTTTCTGAAATCTTGTCTAAAGATGAAAAAGTTTTGGCCAACGAAAAAACCAAACAAGGTTTGGAAGAATTGGCTATCTTGGCCGACTACCTAGAAGCCTTTGGTGTTGATAAATTTATTTCCTTCGATTTGTCCTTGGCCAGAGGTTTAGATTACTACACCGGTGTTATCTACGAAGCTGTCACTTCTGCTTCTGCCCCACCAAAAGACGCTGACGAATTAAAGAAAAAAGCTGCTGAAAAGAAAAGTAAAAATAAAAAGAAAAACGCTGCTGGTGAAGACGACGATGCTTCTGCCTTTGTTGGTGTTGGTTCCATTGCTGCGGGTGGTAGATACGATAACTTGGTCAACATGTTCAGTGAAGCCTCTGGTAAAAAATCTAACCAAATCCCATGTGTCGGTGTTTCCTTTGGTGTTGAAAGAATTTTCTCCTTGATCAAACAAAGAGAAAACTTGACCAAAAACATCAGACCAACTTCTACTCAAGTCTTTGTGATGGCCTTCGGTGGTGGTAAAGACTGGACCGGCTACTTGCCTGAAAGAATGAAAGTTGCCAAAGCTTTATGGGACGCTGGTATCGAAACAGAATACGTCTACAAAGCCAAAGTCAACCCAAGAAAACAATTCGATGCTGCCGACAAATCTGGTTGTCCGCTAGCCGTCATTTTAGGTAAAGAAGAATACTTGGAAGGTAAATTAAGAGTTAAAAGATTGGGTCCAGAATTTGCCGACGATGACGGTGAATTAGTCGATGTTGAAAACTTTGTTTCCTTGGTTAAAGAAAAATTATCTGAAGTTCACGTTGACGGTATTAACGAAGTTACAAGATTGATCCAAGGTTTATAGTTTGAATTGTTCTTAGTATAATTGCACTATATACAGAAAGCTCTTGAGTATTTTTAAACAACATATAATCATAAAAAATAAACAGTAACGCACGTCATAAAAAATGCGGCGTGAGATATTTACATAAAAAATAGGGTGTATACCTACTTCTTTAAGTTCTTGTAAAATTCATAAAATTGTTTCATGTAATTTTCATTTTGATCACAGCTTCTCCGCAAAACGTCATTAGCCCTATCTTGCAAGATGGATTCTACACCTTGTTGCTGGTTGACCCACTGTATTATTTTGTTGTAGTTGTAGTAGTATTTAGTCTTCTCATTCTCCAAGTCTCTCAGGGCATACGAGTCAATACGGGCTTCAGTTATAATCTTTTTGTTATCTTCTTCAAAAGTTGTATCTAAATCTTTTTTCAAGGCAGTGGCTTCTTGATCGCAAAAATTTAGAATCGTTCTTCTAATAGACCAGTTTTCGAACAAAGCCTCCACAGATGTGTTGCATCTGTTCAATTTAGACAAAACGTCAGGTTTTTCACTATCATTCAATATAGACTGTAATGTGTCATCGCTGTAGTGTCTTAAAAACCTAAAATATGAAGTAAGTAAGCCCAGGTCGATACAATGCTGTCTTGTAACAGTTAAATTTCTAAACATAATTGAACCGGGAACATTATCACTGTTCAGGTTTTCAGGATTGGTCACAATCAAAGTGTTTGCACCCTCAAATTCTGTTTTTACCATATTTTGTTTCTTAAAGTTATTGGTTTTATACTTTTCAGGCATGTTTTAGTGAAAAACTACCACAAAATCCTTCAAAGAGATGGTGGTCATCTTATTGGGAAACACCCTATTCACAAGGTTTCGGAAATATACAAGAAAAAAAAAAAGGCCGGATCGATAAAGTATGAAAAACTCTTGTGCGCGTAGTTCTCAACACACAGTATTCTATGTAAAAATGGGTTAAACTACACAAGTACGTACAACATACATCACAAACCAAAAGAGGATTTAAACAAATTTTTGGCTAAACTTGTCCCACCGGCTTCCAAAGTTTCACTTATTTGCTGCCCTGTAGCTGTTGCTACATCATTAACGCTGGTCTCAAGAGAGTCGTATCCATTTTCAATGGCTTTTGAAAACGCTTTAGTATAACTGTACCCACTTTTGGCACCGTGTCTTATTGGTGCTTTATACTCATGAGTCACATTATCACCCGAGTCAGATTTGACCGTCAAAGTTCCATTAGAAATTTCACTCTCTGGATACTTTGAAGGTGGTCTAGGTTGGCCACCACCAAGGAGAATGTCTAAATCAGCTTGGTACACGTATACATCACCACGGGCCCATTGTAAGGAATTATAGTAAGGTCTGGCAGGAATCGAAATACCTTGAATATATAGAGTATCCGTTTTTTCTGCATTAGATACAATACCGACATTTTCAAGTATAGTAAATAATTTCGCCTCGGTTGCACCGACTCTTAAAATAATATCACCATTCTCCAATACTGTGGAATCTTTAATATATTTCGTTTGAACTGGGAAATCAAAATTTAAAACTCTAACTTCTTTCAATTCTTGAGCAGAGTAGATTCTTATTTCACCGGAAATCATTAAAGTGATGTACAACAAAGAAGCCTTCATTTCGCCTTTGCTATTTTTATAAAAAATTGAAGAAACGTTAGAAGAAGCAATTGGTGCTTTCAAAGATTTTGCCGTTGTTCTTTTCATTGCGCCTGGACTGAAACTGGCAAGTTCGTTTCCACCAGACACTATTACAGAAGCACGAATAACTTTACCAGTAGGTAGTTCTTTCATCAAACTCAAATTTGCTGTTAAAGAGGTGTCTTGATCCACTGACACAATATTAATATTTGTGACAGGTGAATTTGATAATATTTGAGTTACTGAATAAAACGCAACTGAAAATCTCCCTGATATTTCAGGTAAAATTTTAAAAGTAAGCATTTCACCCGTGTCAGTACCGCAAAACATGATGATACTGGAATACGTGTCAGAGCCGTATGTGCAAATAGCAAACTCACAACTTGTGATATATGCAGAGTTCTTTGTATATTTTGATACACTATCCAAAAAGATTGTTGCTGGTCCCCTTCTGTCAACAACTAATATTGCTCCATTCCTGTAAGACACACAGACAAACCCGACATTACTGTTAGTCAAAGCAGTAACATCTCCTGCTCTTGCATGGATGGCTGTGCTAGGAACAAATCCTTCCTTTAAATTTGAAGGTGCTCTGTCGGACACGTTTACCAATAATGAATTTGATGTAGAAATACTAAATCTATTGAATGCAGCTGTCATTTGGGCGGTTCCAGATGGATCAAAATATTTGTTTGTATCAAATTTGAATAGCAGGACTTCACCGCCTTCACAACTAGCAGCCAGTTCGCATACATCTGGAGCAAAAGATATGTGGTCGACGTTAGCAGCTGCCTTATTTAAAATTTGAGACATGTTAATATCAAACACGGATGTTTCAGCCAATTCTGCATGCGAGGCGTCCCAAATTCTAATTGAACCGTTAGAATGTCCCGTTAGCAGAGCAGATCTAGTTGCATAAGGTCTAACCTGGACTTTTCTCGATTTACCACCTTGTAGAATAGAATCTTTGTTGTAAGTTGAAGACATCATACCGATCCACAATTTACTTGGAACACTTACACCAGTACTTATGCTCGCAGATGGTCTAATCCAAGATAAAGATTGTGGAAGTAAAGACGCCTTGTGCGTAATCTTACCACTTGGAAATAGCATCGTCTCAAGCTCACCGTTGTCAAGTAAAACCAAAATTATGCCTGGATTGTGGGAGCCTGCAAAAAATGGAGATGATCTTGGAATTGGAAGAACTTTTGTAACTGATCTATTTTGTGGCATTGGTAAAACTTTTTGATTGTTTCTAATAGAGTAAAATTTAGCCATTTTCTCATACGATGTGACAGAATATTTAGGTGAATTGCCTAAATCAATTAAAGTCAAGGAGAGTGGTTGAGAAGAACCCAAGTCTCCACCCGCAATTAAAAGCTGAGTGTATTCTGGATTTTCAGCACACAACCAATTAACACCAATAATTGGAGCATTCACTGTAGTAGGCACATTAAAGGATGAATTTGGCTTGTTAACATGAGTTTCGTATAAACTTCTTGCTAAAATCAAGGTCCCACTGTTAACATCCCAAAAACACAAAGAGTTATCTTCATGAACAGTTAAAACGTGTAAACCGTTAGGATGGTAGTGAGATTGTATAACTCTTGGATATCTTGCTGTTTCTGATACCTTGCCATCACCCCCAGGTGCTCCAGGAGGCAATTCATAAACAAAGCTCTGTTTATAGGCTGCATCTACAAATGAATAAATTACAGTGACTTTGTCATATGATATTAAAACCTGACCTATATTTCTAGGGTTCCACTGCAACGACACAACAGGAGAAATACCATGCGACTTGAAAAAGTCAGATCTTTGCAAATTTTGAATTTGAACTGGCGATAGGTTATCTCTATCAATGTCATAAATGATTGTCGAGCCATTTTGTAAACCAACTAATAACCAATCCAAGGTTGGATCTGATTCAACACAAGTGACTTTGCCAGGAACAAAAACAGTTGACAAAAGTTTCTTGGAGTATAAAGAAAAAACATAGATAATATCCTTAGCATCGACACAAACCACATAGATCCCTTTAACAATTTTCAAATAGACTATTGGAGCTCCTGTTTTATTCATATCAAATTCAACTTCAATTTGTTGTTTCCCATAAATATGGATTTCATTGGAACTGGTGGCAATTGCTAAAAGACTCTGGGTCTGATCAAAACCTATAGCGGTTATGTGTCCTGACATACCATACTTACTAACTTCGTGCAAAGATATAGCCTTGTTTAAACTATTGGAACCACCATAAATCTTGGAACCCAGTGATGATGGCTTACCCAGGACGCCCCCTACCAGGTTGTTGTTGGAGGAGCGACTAGTATCATTTGAAAGCGGTACTTGGCCAGACTCCTTTTCTTTCTTCTTCTTTGATCTCAAGTTTTTGAACATTCTTTTCTAATGATTGGTGTTGGTTTTTTGTTTTCATTTTTATTTGGAAACAGTAAAATTAGGAGTTCATACCTTTTAAACCATGTGAAAACTTAATAGAGCTCTCGGCATTTATTTACAAGATGCGTTTTTTTTTTGAACCAAAAAATAAAAATTGGCAGCGGTTTTGTTTTAAGCTCGTTTTTTGTCGTTTAATTTGCTCTACTAGTAATTCTTAGCACATACGAAGAAACAGGAAGTACCTATAATAGCTTGATTGGAAAGATACTTTCTAATTGCATAATTATTTATATTTAGATATTAAAAAACAAAATTATATACGCTGTTTCACTTTTCTAACTTACTTTATCTTTAGAAATTCAGATCTCCAATTCATCTGGCATAGAAGAAAACCCTCTGAATTGTTCTTGCATTTTAGAGTTCAAAACTGAAGCCAGCGGAGTCAAAGTTGGTGGAGCAGAAGTGAATTCTTGTTCAAAGTAAGATGTGTCCTCTGGGCCCTTCATTTCAGGAACAAACGGTGGTTTTACTCTTTGGTTCAAAATGTCATCAAAGTTGATATTTCTGAAAAACGGTTCTCTCATGATTTCTAAAGCATCGTTTGGTCCAGCACCCAACCGTTTTTCTGGATCTTTGGTCAACAAACCTTGGAAGATTTGCACAATATCACCGGCCATATCAATTGGATACAACGGCTCATCTCCTAAAATAGCATTGAAAACTTCGTCCTCGTCATCACCACTGAATGGGGATTGACATAAAAGCATTTGGTATAACAGAACACCAAATGCCCACCAATCAACTGCTTTGGTGTATTCTTGCTCTTTCAAAATTTCTGGCGCCATGAACTCAGGAGTACCACAGAACGTAGAAGTTTTACAACCATACCACATTTCGTCTTTGCATAAACCGTAATCGGCAATCTTGATATGCCCTTCTGTAGTCAACATAATATTTTCTAATTTCAAATCTCTGTAAATAACCCCGTTGTCATGAAAGTATTTCAAAGCTAGTAACACTTCTGCTGCATAAAATTTAGCTCTTCTGACAGAAAGTCTTTGATTTTGAACGTGCCACATCAAATCACCACCTCCAATGAATTCCATTGCAAAGTAGATTCTGTTTTCTGTTTGGAATGAACAATACAAGTTTGTCAAGAATGGATGTTTGGCCTTTGTTGCTAGTAAAAATACTTTCTTCTCAGCTCTAGCACTTTCAATATCATGATTTTTAATGATATGCTCTTTTTTCAAAACTTTGATTGCACACAGGTTTTCAGTATGTTTAGATCTTGCCAACAAGACTTTACCAAAATTACCCTTACCCAAAACCTTGATTAATACAAAGTCGTCCAAGGAAACTTTCTTTCTTTTAGCAGGTTTTCTTTTGCTTTTTCTTGGGGATGTTTCCGGCTCGATACTTTGAGCACGATCTAAATAAGAACTTTCTTCATTGGTGACAAATGGTTTATTTTGATAAGCAATGTCAATGCCACTATCATCAAAAGATGGAGTGTGTTGTAGCTCCATTCCAGTGTCCACATCGACAGATGGCGTAGTTTGATTTGCAAATTCAGCAGATGTCATCTCACGGAACGGGTTATTAGCACTTGAAACGCGTTGTGTAGGTGGTCTACTTTGTTCGTGTTCTCCTGTAGGATACATTTTTTGTGGAGAGTAGTGATCTGGTACTGCCTCCAACTCAATTTGTCCTGATGAATGCAAATCTTGTTCGCTGAACATTGATTGATCGTAGTCTTGTGATTGATATTGGTCATCAGCATAATTAGATTCATTTTTATTGTTGTTATTATCATAACTATCATACGGAGAACTTTCTGTTTGAGTGTATTCATTAGAATCACTACCTGATTCACCCATGTTACGTTCAATGTCATCATAACTTGGTTGTTGATTGAATATCTCCTCTTCATAATTTTCTGCGACCGGGGTGCTTTCATCTGTTGCACTTTGAGCAAACATATCGTAATTGCTTCTTCTATTGACAAAAGCTTGTACCTTTTCTTGTTGCTGTTGCTCATATTGCTCAACTTGTGGATTAATTCTAGACGGAAACAGATTTCCATATGGTGTAGTTGGTAACTCTTTTTTATTTCCAGCATTTGGATCCAAAGTAGAAATATGTGTCTCAATAGGTGGCATAGAAGGTGGTGGTCTTCTGATAGATGGTGCTCTAATATTGCTTAATGATGAATATGTTTCAGCATTAGTGCTTGAAACACCTTGTGAAGCGTTTTTACGTTGATTTTTTCCAGGTGATACATGTCCCGATGGAGACACAATGGATAGTTTATCTGATGAAACTTTAGTATTTTTAATAGTAGTTAAAATCTGGTTTGCAGTTTCCATAGACATACCACAAAAATCTGGAACTAAATGAGAACAGTGAGCATGACACATCACACCACATTCAGAACATTTACGAACATTCTTACGACCCCAAGGTAGTATGTACCCACAATGGCAACACCACTTAGTACCTCTGTTACTAGCCGGTTGAAATCTGTGAGGAATACGATGGTTCAATTGAGCCTCATCTTGGTTAGTTTCTGCACTTGATTTTGCAATACATTTTGTAACCACGTGTTGGTAACACTTTTTATGGCACAAAAATTTACAGTCTTGACATTGGAAACCTGAGTATCTTAAAAAGTCCCCACAATAAGCACAGCACATAATATTGTAAAATGATTTTTGAACAAAATGATGACCATGTTGTTCAAAGACTTCTTCATGTCTTTTGATAATGGCACCATGACGATTCAACCCACCAATAAACTTTTTCTTAGATGATTGTTGTTTTGTGAAACCAAAATTTAACAATAGTTGCCCCGCAGGTTCCAAAACAAACCACGCACTACTGGTGACATTATTTTCTTCAGTGGTATTGGTCAAATCAGAACCAGCTTGTGAACTACTCAATATGTTGGATTGCAAAGTTGGATTTTCAAAACCAGTAGCTGAGATATTAGCAGTAGTAATTTTATTGTTAATGACATCCTGTGCCATCACCCAACCTTGCTGGCCGTTTTTTCCTGCTTTTTTCTTTCTAATCTCTTCAGCAATATCGGATAACAACAACCACATAATAGCCACGGGGGTGACTTGATCGTTGATTTTATCATAAATAGTTATCTCGACTTCATTACCCTTGTCTACACTAATGCTATAGTCTTCAGTCCATCTATCAGTTCTACTTGGCTTACTTCTGACTCTCTCAGTATCATCAATCTTTACTGTTATAATAGTTTCTGGTTTTCTACTGAATATAGGCGAAGATATGTGATCAACGTCCCTAATTGCAGATATACTGAAATTGAAAACCCCGGTCAACTGTTTCCTGTTAAATTTTGGATCATTAGATACTTCGATTGCAGAATCTTCACCAGTAGCGGTATTCAAGGGAGCAGAAGCAGAAGAAGCAAAAGAGGACAAAGAAGATGACGAAAAAACAGGTGTTTTATCAAAATCCACATTGATAGCCTGGTATTTTTTCAAAGCTCTTGTTAATAAATTGATTCTGTTTTTGGATTCTTTAACACCGTTTTCCGCGGCATAACTAGTTCTTTGATCACCATCAATTTGATACAACTTTGTCATTTTTTCGTTTGCTGCGTAATACTGTTTTTCCACTTGCAACTTGAATTCCAATTGTTGCAACATAATTGGGATTCTTTGGGCTAAAGAGGGACAGTCATAATTCAACAAATCTAATCTTGAAAAAACAATTTCTTTAGGAGAAATTGTACTCAAACGTGGATTATAAGTAGGTTTCATTGAAGTTTTCCCATTTTCAGAGTCAAATGCATCTTGAACAGGTGTTCTATTGTTTCCACCCATGTTCCACGACTGCGTGCCAGAGCTTTGACCTGGTTGATCAATGTTTTGCTCACCTGTTTGAAGTAAATGCAAAGACAATCTTCTTAGACTATCCTCCAAGTAGTCGATGTTTTGTTGGGCTTCTCTGATACTGGTATTACATTTTTGAATAACCATGTTGTTATTGGTACGTTTTTTCAATTGAGAGGCACCCTGAATGATTTTTTTCTCTCTTTCAATTTTATTTTGAATATCTTGACCCTGATCGATATGGCTCATTTTGTGTGATGTCTTATTTGTTGTTTTGTCTGGGGAGAAGATGATTTCTTTAGTTTTGTGTGTAAATGAAGGAATGTAATAAACAGAATAAAAATAATGAATGGCAAAAAAACAAAAAACTAGCACTAGAAGTTAAAACAATTTATTCTAAAGTATCTTGAACAACTAAAGCACTATAGTGATTTTGAATTTTGGGTTTTTAAAGACAGAAAACGAATGATAATAGCAACAACCTCTTGAAATCCAACGACTACGTGTCAAGGTATAAAGAATTTCTTTTTTGATCTTTTTTTTTTTTGGTAGATCTTTTGTTACATTTCCTTTCATTAAGAGGTTTTTACTGAATAAGCAATTTTAATTGTAAATCATTAGATTACAATTGTATTTGAAGTAGATCTACAATATTGTAAGATATCATAAATGTATGTAAATCAACAGATCACTAATATCAACACTAAATTTAGTTCAGCAAATATATTTTTTTTTTTTTTTCAAACTTTTTTGATCTTTCTTCCTCAATAAAAATCTTTTTTTGTTTTTGTTTTCGTTTTATAAATAAATTTGACAAATTTTATTCATATTTTTGAAGACTCTACGCATGTGTCTATTGATTCTTGGGAAGGGGGTTTTTTTTTAAGTTGAAAAAACAAAACAGTACTGTCACGTGATGTTTCACATAAGAATTGTTTCTGCATCATTTGTTGTAATGAGGTTTCATCAAAAACTCATCACTTCCTTCATCAACAAGAGAAATCTAAATAAAGAAGCATTTTTAAGAAAATAACCTAGAAATTCAGATACAGTGGATTGATATACAGTTTCATTGCAAGGTTGAAAATGGAAAAAAAACAGGTCGATTATCACATGTATCAAATTTTTTTTTTGATTATATATTACATATAACTTAAACTCATTCAAGAGTATACACAATTGCACGAACAACCAGGAACAGGACAAATGTAGTGTCTTTCAAACCACTCTTCTGCATGTCCTGCGTGCATACCGTGGTTGCAAGTTAGACAGAAACTAAACCATTCATTTAGTTTTAGTTTCCTCTTTTCCATGATCGCAGCTTCGTATTCGGTGTGTGATCTTGCGTTAGAATCAAAGTCCCCATTGTCCCCATTGTCCCCACTGTGTATATTACGATTATTATTGGAACCTTGTTTGTGATCATTTTCACCATGCTCGTTTGTGTTTGTGGTGACAGAACTACCTTGAACGACAATTGGTAAATTTGCAATACCCAAGGGTAACAAACAGATCGCACATCTTGGGAAAGATGTACCACAGTGTGGACAAGAGTACTTCTGTTGGGCTCTTTCTGGCTCACTAGTTGTATATTGATTATTCAACCAATGGTCATTGCCATTGTTATTGTTAAAACCAGATAATTGTGCAGAACCTGGAACTTTTTGTTTTCTCATTTTCTTCATTTGTGCTTTCATATCACCCTCGTTACTATTAATGTTTTTTTTACACTTGATACACTGGATGTATAATTGACGAGGTTTTGGAGGTTGAGTAATTTTACCAAAACTGTTTCTTGACATTTTTGTTTTCAAAATATCAAATTTAGATCTTTTAATAAAAAATTCCCAAGTGTTCAATAAATCACGATATGTAGAAACCCATTGATCAACTCTTTTGTCTGAGAAATACCTAGGACATCCATAAACAGAAATTAACGCGGCTGTTTGTACATCACTTGTCTTTTCCACATATGATTCCAACAAATCGATCCCACTAGGTGTGACACCTGTCAAGATCAAACCTTCCAATTCACCACGAGAAATAACATTCTTTGATGCTCTTTCTAAAAACATTGTCAAATCTTTGTCACTTAAAAATCTTAAAGCAACACCTAGTCTTTCTCTTAACGAGATAGAGGCATCATATAAAATATCCCACCAATCATTGTCTGCAATATACGCAAAAATAGCCCTCAAATACGGATTATCTAATTCCATAGACATGTTTCTACATTGTTCTCTCCAAACATTGTTATTGTTGAAGCCATCTTCGTTATCATCATTATCGTACTCATTATTATTTCTAGAAAATTCCATGTTCTTGGAATAACCAGCAACTGCAGTAGCAATCAATTGCAATTTCTGTTTTTTACTACCACTTAAAATCTCAATAGCTTTGGAAACATCTCCAAAAAAAACAGCCCAACCAGCTGCCTTCTCATATTGTTTTAGATCCATCAAAGCCTTATATTTCTCTTCAATTTCTTCACTGGACAAATCCCAGCCAGAAATAATCATACACAACTTTCTTTGAACGGCTTTTCTAGTTTTTTTCATTAAAATATGATTTTGAACACCATTGTTACCTAATCCATTTTTACTTCTTAATTTAACAATGGCTTCCATTTCTTGAACCAACTCTTTTTCAGTCAAATCTTCACCCGAACGACATCTATTTTGTTTGGTTAGGCCTTCTAAACCATTCCAAATACCAAGAATACCTTCATAACCAATGTCCAATTTAGTAGAAAGTGTAGCACCATCGTCAACAGAGTTTTTCGCAATGGCTAACCATCGCCACGTATTACGAATGTGAGTGTTGGTTTGCAAAGACTTAACTTTATCTATCATCTCCACCGTTTCAAATGGCTCTAAACCATAGTTCATGATAGCTCTTCTTCTCATTATCATACTGATATCGTTTTGTAATAGAGTTGTTGGATCCATATTAATAACATATTCTTCATCTTCATCAGAGCCCTCATCATAGTCAGTATACGAAGTTTCTTCTGTTTCCATGGTTTTTTTACTAACAGTACTATGTCTTTTGTTTCTTTTTCTTATTTCAAATATGCTTGAATCTTCATATAAAGAATCATCTAAATCTTTATTGATTCCATGTACTGACTCACTCAATTCTTTCAAAGATAATTGTTGTAAAGCGGGAGTAATGTCACTTGCTGCATCCACACGCGAAAATCGCGTACCAACATCTAACTCATGCATTTCCAACTTATCATAGTCTGCTGTTATCAAATCATTACTAGAGTTGAAATGAATCTTAGATGTACTATCTTGTACAGAGCATCTGTAGACAGTACCTGATTGTCTCATACACAAGAAACTGGTTTTGTTGTTAATTCTTGGGATATAATCAAATGTGACAACTCTATCAAATGGCAATTCAACTGTATTAACAGTCGATACAAACAAAGAATTATAGGTAGATTCTGAAGATACACTTGGAACTTTGCCCATTCTCCAACGTTTAATAGTGAAACTGTTGTTTAATGTGGAAAATTCTTCAGATCTCAAAGTTGACCAACGGAAAGACAAATGATTGAACTTCTTTGTGTTGGCACCTGCATTAGATAGAGTGTCTTTACTATGATCAACAAATGCAGAATTAGAAGCACTAATGTTGTAAAATGTAGCATTTTTGTCAAATTGCAAAGACGGAAGAAAATCCTGCTGTTCTAGTAGTTTACTGTTTAGTTTTCTTCTATCCCAAATCGAAGACGTTCCGTTCTCACTGTATGTGGCAAAAACATAGGGGTTAAATGGATTAATTTTAATTTCTTGCCCCAATGACGTTGGTAGTTGAAAAACAGGATTTGGAAGTCTTAAGTCGATTTCCCTTAAAAACTTAGGTGAACTCACCAAAAGATTAGTCTCGTCTATAAACTGCGAAGACAAAATGGTTTCATTGAAAAAATATTGAAATGACGTATTTACAGACTCGTTCGCACTACTTTGATAATTAACATCCCAAACTTGCAAGGAATAATCATTTTTGTGTTTTTCTAGACCCATTGCAACTAAACTCCGGTTAGAGCTAAAACTTAGTGAGTTGATACATCTGGGATATTTTGGTTTTACTAGCAACTTTTGATTGTCGAACAAATTCCCTGGTTGAAACTCACCGCTATTCACTGAATGATTATCTGGTTCATAAGCTTTATTGATGTTATTTGTTAGGTTATTTGAATAAATATGATCAAAATTATTTCCAATGACGTTAAACAATTTCACATCACCGCTCTTCTCACCTACCCCAACCAAACCAATGGATGATTGTGAATAGTCCAATACCGATACTGAACAAAAATCTTTAAATGTGTTCAATTTAATAATAGAGCTGTCATCGTCGTCATGTTTCTCTGGCAGCACCTTGTAAAATCCTACTTCATCTTTTGTAGGATTGACCGACAAATAGAAAACGTAATCCTCTGGACTATCTGTCCAGCCTAATGCTTGTTTAAGAATAGGCATACTATTCAATAATTATGATATACTATAAAAAATATTAGTGGGTTTGCTTGGGGGTTTTTTGATGTCCTATTTTGTATTAACTATTAGTTAGTTTATATAATTAATTTTCTACTAAACCTTGGATACACATCAAATGTATGAGTTCCTAGTTGTTGATTATTTTTATTTTTTCGCATACTTAAAATGCGTCGGTGTTCCGTCAGGTGGGTAAGCTTGATTTTTGTAGTGCTTTTTATCTGTGATACAAACCTATATAAATAAAACTTATAGAGTCATAATTGTATCTAATTCTTCATCATAAATGAGGTCCCTTACAAAAGATTTCCAATTCTTACCAAATTTATTTATGGTTCTAAAAAAATCACTGTAATCATCATTCTGCAATGTTTCTGAAAATATGGTTGCGCAATGCATTTCGAAAAACTCAAAATCATTAGCCGAGTCGTCACTAACAAAACTATCAAAGTACTCAGAAAGATCTTTAATACTAAGCAAACGCTTCCAAAAAGCATTTTTTTTCAAAGTTTCCACTAAAAGATTTTTTTTGTAGTGTCCATTGGAAAGATTTTCATAAGTTGTAGTTATTTCATTTGTCAGCTGTTGTAATTTCGATTGTAAATCATGTTTTTTCTTTAACAATTCAGAAAGTTCTAGTAATTTATTTAAATCAGGTAGCAATGTGGATTTCATGAAAGTCAACTGTTCGTCTAGTTCTCCTTCAGAGAAGTTTTTAGTATCATAGTTGTGTGGCTTCCAATTTTTTAGTAAGGATACACCATTGCACGCTTCTTTTTTCATTGTCCAATATTTACAGAGCAGAAATGATAAAAGATCAATATGTTCAAGGTCTTTTTTTTTAACAAATAATTTTAGAATGGTTGATATTTTGTCCACAAAATATGGTGCACATACTGGAGTCCCATTGTTTGTTTTGAGCTGTAATATAGAGTTGTGAGCCATATTTTCATTTTTTTCTTCTTCCAAAGTTTTCTTTATCTGTTTTTCATGTTTGAAATAATCTTTTGTCTTTTGAATACTAGATTCACAGTTTACCCAAGTTGTGGGCTGATGTTTAGGACAATATGTTTCTAAATAATTATTTGGCTGAATCTGACCGCTAGCTGCTTCTTTTATAGATGCATGACTTTTAAGATTTAAAAACAATCCGCTTCTCTTTGCACAAGTTGGGTGATATGCGGTAAAGCAATTTTTATTGATACATTGAATACAGCAGCCATAATTCTTTTTTCCACAAATAAAACAATTTAGCCTCCATCTGCTTTTTGGAATATTTTCTTCATTGGTGATGGGTTCCATATAATTGATGTTAGCAAAACTCAATTCGGGAATCCAAAGACCACATAGCACGTGAGCCCATCCACCTGAGGCAGTTTGCTTAAATGCACCCGTTGTTGATGGGCAAAACTTACAGACAATTGAAGTGTTGCTATTTCCTGTCAACAAACATTTTCTGCAAAACCAAGGTCCTTCGGGTATAAACACAACCCCATAGCACTCTTGGTGCACAGCGATATTACAACCGTCGCAAAAAATTATCGAGTTCTCAGCAACACTTTCAGATAGATCACATATCGAACAACATTGCTTGTCAATGGTGTCATCACTTGCCATCCGCCCATCGTCACAGCCATATTGATCTATACACCACTGTGGAAGATAGCTTTGTTTAAATAGATCGGATATTTTTTGAGGAATATAATTTTCAAACCGATGCCACTCAAGCTCTATAATCAGCATTACTAACTCAATCAAATTTTCGGTAACTGGTAATTTCAACTCTTTGAGATATTTAAAATAGAAATAATCTTGTGTGTCCATATCATACGAGCATTTCAAATCAAATTCTGCATGGCCTGCCAGAGAATAATGTTTTCCCACTATATCTATCATTTCGTTATATGTGTAATGCTCTTCATTCTTAGGAACGCTCTGTAATGTCCATTTTTGCATATGAACAGCGGGAAGATCCCTCATTTCCTCAATTCGAACTTCATTATTGTACCGAATGTGTCTTATTGGAACCGTTTTCTGTTTTTTTAAGATTGGTGAATCTATTTTATGATCATTAGTCTCGTGATTATTATAAAGATACGCTTGTATGCTTGTTTTTTCTTTCAAAAGTGGATAAAAATCTTCATAGTCTAATTCCTCCCTTAGTTTAACACTATCATCCTCATTCATTATAATACTGATGACACTTGGGTTTTAGGGAGTATTTTGTATTTTGTCTATCAGTCATCAACTACTAATTAAGATCTACAGGCTCTCACATTGGTGATAGTAGTGAGTTATATGTTTTTATGAAAACGCGTTTTATTTTGAAAACGTGAAAAAGATCAAAATCATTTTATCATTGCGGGTAATTAAATTATTTTTTACAAAAATTATACAAAGAGCAACTGTAACCATAAAAACACAATGTATGTGCTTGCTATCTATTTTGAACTTTTCATATTTTCTACAATTTCATTTATCCCAGATTAGCCATATTCAGAAAGTTTTGTAAATCATCATCATTAATTATCAGTTTATCGTTGGGTACTGAAATATTTCCATTAGAGGGAACTAGCGTTTCGTTCATTGGAGGGTAGTGGTCATTAGTGTGGGGAAAATTATCATACGTCAGAGGGAAATTGTCATTATTTACGTTTATTATATGACCACCATAGACAGAGTGACCTGCAGCAGTGTCTATTTTTTGTTGATATATCCCGTTATTAGTATTATGAGACGTCCTACTATCTTGATTCGAAGCGTATGATTTCTGCTTTCCATCTGTTTTGATGGGATCTTGATTTTCAGACATAAGCAATAAATTATTCAAATCTTTTTCAGATTTAATATAATCAAACGATTCACTGTTAGATAATTCAACCGCCTCAAAGGTTGGGGTTTTTGAATTGTCAACCGATGTGTCCCGTGGGATAGATCTTGTATCTGTTGGCAAATTCTTGTTCAAGTTATTTTTCTGAAATAACTTTTCATACTCACGAATTTTCTCCAAAACATTTTTCTTGTTAGTGGCTTGAGTTGTCAAAATGTTTTCAAGAACACGCAAATACTCAATCGAGCCACACAAAATAGTTCTTTTCTTTGGTTTTATAGTTTTGTTTTTCATAAAGATACTAAAAATCGAATCAGGAACAATGGTGTTCAATTCTTTAATTTTGTATTTTATCAAATCTCTTCTTCTTTTCTCGACTTCATTGTGACATGATCTTTTTCTGTGTAATTTTTCGTCATCTCTGCTAACTCTGGATTTAGCACTAAGTCCTCCGACTGATCTTGTGTCGTATAAACGCGATGAAGTTGTGCTTTGCTCACCTATACTCAACCTTCTATGTCTGGTACCACTGATTGACTTACCTCTAGGATGCCCTAATGTTACAGATGGTGATTTATAAGATGTTCCAGAGTATACACTTGATGAAAACTGTGATTCCGAATCAAAAGCTGAACTCCCACTTGCGATACTCTCCAAGTCTTTGCCTAAATACTGAGTATTCAGTGTATCATTGTTATTCAAGTTCATGTCTGTATCCGCAGATGGGTTCATCCCCACGTCTTTAAACCAAAGAGAGTCCCAATCTGTAGAAAAATCGTCCACGTTGTTACTTCCTGGTATTGTCATTTTAGTTTTCACAAAATTCAAATTGTGGTTTTCAAGATTTTCTTCTTTAAAAACATCAGAAAAGTATTCGTTTTCATCAATAGTAGGCGGAATATTTGATTTAGATTTCTTATCTAAATACTCGGTATAGTTTTGTGGTGATTGTTTATCCGATGTTTGCTGTGAAAGATGATGTTCTTGAAAAACTTTGTTCTTTAAGTTTGAATTTGAATCGGGAGTGTTATGAATGATTGGCGACTGCTTAAAGTTTGGTAGGTGTACAGGAGATGTGTTGGAGCTGTTAGAATTATGCCGAGGACCAGAAAACCCATATGGAGATACAGTAGTGTTGGATGGGCTGGTGAAACTGCTAGAGAGTGGATTTTCATTCAGCAGTTGATCAACAGTATTGTGTGACAAAGAAGGGAATTCTGGAACAGTGTACATCTCTTCTAATGGTATATTTAAAAAATTGTTAGGTGTGCCATTGTTTTGGGAACGGTCAGGGTAGCTAGTTTGTTTTGAATTGTTTCCAGGAGAATCTCCCTCAAAAAGATTAAAGTTCATCTAGAAACAAATTACTATGAAGTGGTGTTGGTGGATAAAGTTTAGTTTGTATTTCGTTTGGCTTTTTAAGCCATTTTTTCAACCGAACAACATAATACTAAAACAAGGATAAACTACAGATAAGAAAGGCTAGTTGAATCTGATGATGTAAAGCAGCCCAGCTAATATATAATTCTACACTCATGTGTGATGAAATGAAGTATTCAAGAAGGTACTACTTCTTACTTCGTAATTTCCCATTAAATTTTAATTTAATTTTTTTTTTTTCATTTTCGTTTTTTTTTGACCAATCTTCAGTTTTTTCAAAAAAAATTATGCTTTGCAACTTTTCTGAGTTTTTTGAATCGGTTGAGCTTTATTTTTGCGACGGCGACGGACGTGATCTTTCCGGATGGATGGTTAGTGAAATGATTAAGAATCTATGAAGAGCTCATACATAGAAAGGTGATTCACTGATGAAAGTCTAATCAAAAAAAATCAATGTTATTCATACCTGAATGAATAAAATTATTTATGCTGAGCGTTGTGTTTTTTTTTTCAGTTGCAGTTGTAACTAAAGTTTCAACATGTTAACTGGAAAGATAACAATATCAGTTCGGACTTCTGAAACCGAGACAAGACTAAAAATAATTATGTTGTTCGGGATACAAAAAGCTCGGCTTTGATAAAATTGTGTATTTCTTGTAAAGTGTGATTTAAACTTTCCCCTTTCGTTGTAATAAACTAACTGATCATTTAATCTCATGGGTAGTATAAACCATTTCATACAAAACAACAAAGAAACCAGCTACAGGAATTTAAGCAAAATAGATGTCTAATATCCAACCTAACAGTTTACGTGACTCATTCAATAAATGGTCTCAGTCCAAGAACGAGCAGACCAACACAAACACTGCTGCCAACGGTGGGTTTTTGAATTCCTTTTCTGATTCCGTGAATTCCACGGTCAGTGACGTTTACAACAGACTTCCAACATACAGACAAGACACCGAACTCCAAGAACCGTCGTGGTTCCAGTTGAGCAGGTGGGAACGGTTGTTGTTGTTTGGGTGTTTTCTTCTGGGATCCATCACATGTTTTGTGTTGTGTGGGTTCTTGTTCCCAATATTGGCTGTAAAACCAAGAAAATTTGGTCTTCTATGGTCAATGGGATCTCTGCTATTCATCCTAGCCTTTGGTGTCTTGCAAGGACCTGTTGCCTACATGAAACACTTGACTAGCAAAGATAGGCTGCCATTCACAGTGTTTTTCTTCAGCAGTTGTATCGGAACTATCTACTTTGCTGCGTTTATGAAATCCACTGTTTTAACCATATTGTTTGCGTTTATGGAAGTTGTTGCGTTGATATATTACGCCATCAGCTACTTTCCATTTGGGAGACAAGGGTTATCTATTATTTCATCAATTGGGTTGAATCAAGCAAGGGGTGTCTTGAGCATTTGAAAGACGCATTGACCGGAGAAATAAATAATATGTAAACAAGGAAATTACAAAAAAACAAAAAAACAATATCTGGTTATGTATTTATGGGATCAATATATAAATTGTATACATGTGTTTAAATATTCTCACAGCATATTCCGACTTTTTTTTTTTCTATAGGTCATCATCGTCATCACTCAACAGCGGGGTACAATCTTGATAAGAGGGAAGCATGTCAGGAGCATCTTCTGAATCTGTCGAGTGGCCACTTTTGTGTGTGTTGATTTTGAAATTTTTAAAATTAGAATGCAATAGATCGTCAATATTATTGAAACTATCATGATGAGATTGATTACTGCCATTCTGATATGCATGATTTGTAGAATATAGCAAAACAGAAGGTTCTGATCTTACAGAACTTTCGTGATTGTTGATGTTGGAAACAGATAGATCTGACTTGTTTAGACTTTGAGTCGGTATATCGTCATCCAGGAACTTCCGCATAGGTTGTATGAACGGCGAGGTGACAGGTGACCCGTAGGGAGAAGCAGGCACACTTATAGCTTCTTCAAACGTGGGTGGGGGTGCAAGTCTGTCATTTTCCACATCTGAAACAATGCTATCCATAATTGCCGTTGTGTATGTTGGTAAACTCACGTTATCATCAACACACAATTCACTTAGCAAACAAACAGGGGTATCAATAATGACTTCAAAATGTTTTTGTTTTTGAGTTTCCGGATCAAACTTAGATAATCTTAATAAAATCTCCAATTTGTGCTTGGCATGAACATTGCTGAAATTTACACTATCCGTATATAAACCTCTTTCTGCTTGTTTTAATCTTGTTTCAAATTCAACAGGAACACCTGATTGCGACTGAATAGAGTCGTATATTGAGTGAGTGCAGCTATCATTTTTCAAATACTCTTCAATATTTGCTTCAGAGACGTCATCTACTGCGTCGTATGCGGAGTTTCTTCTAGATTTTCTACCTAACAATCCACTTAAAATAGAGCCAGCCGTTGATCCACGACGTTCTTTTGGCACAGCTGATGAGTTCAAGTGTGATTCTCTGTCATTGTGCAGAGACTGTGAGTTTTTCCGCTGCTGCACATATTCTCTATAGTAGGGATCATCAACGTTTTCAGCTTCTTGAGTAAGTTCATAAAACCTGTCTAGTCCATAAGGTGACAGATTTTTTAAAGCCTGGTTTGGGAATTTCATTTTATGCTTCACAGCTGTAAAAGGTTCAAATTTCGGAAATTTGATGTTACAGTTGATAATCAAAGAGTCTATGGATTTTTCATGATATTGAAACAAATTGTCTTTTTTACAATTTTTCACCACAATCTCCTTTTGTGATGAATGCCCAGTTTTGTCGTTTGCTTTAATTTCTAACAAAGATAAACACCTTTGTTTTTTACCACTTTTCATAAACTCCTCATAAAACGGATTTTGTGTGTCTGAAAGAAGTGGTTCCATTTGATCAAATTCGTATTCCAAACTTTTCGATACTAGTGTGATCTTCTCGGACATACCTACTCTAATTCTTTTCACGGTCATGGTTTTATCAAGAGGCGTCAATTTGATTCTAATTGGAAGTGTACTGTCCAACGGAACATATTTTGCAGGCAATGACACCTCGTATGCTAAAGCTTTATTCCAGACCCTGTTAATGTATATCGGCTTGTCTGCAGTTGAAGTTGCTCTTGAAGGAGCAATCCTCACTAAATTTAGTGGTTTGTCACCATAAATAAGCCCCCATTTATCGTAAAAAGTTTCCAGAGTTTGTGGAACTGAAACCTGACTGCTAGTCATACTACTGGCACTCGTACTTGAACCACCAATGATTTTTTTAAAAAACCCTGTTGTTGTAGGTATACTAGGAGTCGGGGAAGACGCATGGAAATAGTTTTGATGATCATTTAATGAGTTCAAAGAACCATTTGATCCATAAGAAGAACCTGGTAGTACATTTTTTGCGTTTGGGGTCAGGTGCGTCAAATTAGACTCAGAGTTGGTAATACCTTGCTTTGCCAATTGCTTCTTATAAAGACTTTTACTGATCATAACACTACAATGCAAAGTATATTTGATTCTGGCTGACGGATAATAAATACTTTCTGGTTGCCCATTTGCAAAATAAACTGGAATGAAAAAAAAATAGTAACCAGGTTGATAAAACTTTGCCAACTTAGTTCCAGAGGTATTTTTCAACAATTCGTGCAGATAGATTTGTTTTCTTGTATAACCCAGGGGCAAATAATGTTCTTTTTTCAATTCTTCAGTGGATTTGTTTTGAAAAATTGCTAGCGGAATAATATGTTCCTCGTTTTCTTGGATCAATACATCTTTCTGTTGTTCGTCGTCGTCGTCGTCTTCTTCTTCTTCTTCTTCTTCTTCTTCTCCATTATCATGAGGAATGAATGCATGATGCTTGGACATATCTAGAGTCCATTCCCTTTCACTAATTTTGTAAAACTCTTTGGAAAGGATTCTGTCTGGTGGCACACCGTTGAACCAATAAATCAACGCATCTCCGGTCAATTTCAAATTCACGTTTTTGATTGGAGTCCTGTTTTTCAATGAAACAATAACTGCCATTTTTTGACCCACTGCAAAGTTTTCCAAATCTTCCAGAATTTTAGCTTCTGATGAATGTAACTGCTGGTCGTCATGTTGTTGTGGTAGCGAGGAACAATGCAAACCTTCTAAGTTCGATGGATTTTGATTGTTATTGTTTGCAGTGTGATTTGAAGCGTTTTGCACATTATTCAAGTTTTGCATATACTCATCATCATTTGAAGACATTGTAGGAAGGAAAATGTTTTCACCCTGTGTAGCAACGTATATATCCACCGGAGCGTTTTGCATATTTTCTGTGTATGAGATTCTTTGTGGTTTCAACAACCCTCTGTCATGTAAATAATTAAGAACAGTTTGGTTTTGCAAAAGAGGGTCTTCTTTCTCCTTAGACACTTCCTTGCCTTCTGGTGGAACAACAGTCATTGGAACGTTGGTGGAACCAGCCCCCATATGGTTCAAATGGTTGGAAGAATCGTTTACAGGGATTCTCTGTGAGTTGAGAGACTTTACCAGATTCAGGTTTTGTGTGTTGGTTGAATTTTCGTTAGCGTAGTAGTTGTTGTTGTTGTTGTTGTTGTTGTTGTTGTTTGTTTTCGGAACCGAGCGCGACACCTCTATAGGCAGTGCGCGTGCATATTGCTGTTGCTGAGTCTCCAGAGCTTGTTGTTGCTGCTGTTGGTGGTATCCTCTCTGGTTGTTGGACAGGTATATTGGATTTGGAGTAGTCAGAGTCTCGTGTGGTAGAGGTGAGTTCCCAAAGTTGGTCTGTTCCTGCAGAGGTTTTGGGCCTTCCTTTTTGTTTTGATGAAAGATGTGTAGTAAATCAGGCATACAAGTACGGTATTTGTGGGTTTCTTGCTGTTTCTTTTCACTTTAAGGTTTAGTTTTTTTGTGGCTTGATAGATGTGCTGCCAAGAAAAACACCGACATCTCCTCCAGCACTGATCATCAAGTTTATATATGAATGGACATCCCGGAGCCCCACGTAATCCAAGGCCAACTACATTTTAAAACCAAGGAAAAACCAAAAGTCTTCACAGCTCTTCAATACACAATCCTATTGAACATCATGAAAATAATGACTACACAGAGACAACAGAGTAAGATAGATTCACCACGTGGTTATTTATTGTGTCTGTATAATAATAATAATAAATGATTCAATATACTAAAAAAATAATATATTTGGTGTACACTAAATAATCATGCAGATGTTAAGTTGAATCTTTTTTTTTTTTTGTGTTTGTTTTTTTTTCAAAATTATTTTCATATTTTTATTCATTTGTTCTTAAGGAAAACAACAACAACAACAACAACAACAAAACACTCTCTTGTTATATAAAACAGATACTGTAATGAAGTCATTGCACGTGACTCATGAACAGAAACAACTGATGAATTTGTACTGTCTTTGATGTTAACTCTACAAAGAGAAACTAACCCAAAACTGTTATTTAAAAAACATAGATGTATATACTTATTTACTTACGTACTTAGTCACAGAAAAAAAAAAAAAAAAAATTACATTTCAGTAAACACTATGCTCCCAGGTAGAACTGTCCAAGTATGAGTATCTCTCATTGATGTACAGACACATGTCGTCCATGGTGAACTCTTGTTCATGTTCATCTTTGCTGTTGTTGGTCTTGCCTTGTTTTTTAGAATTCTTGGTATTGAACTTCTCTCTTAGATACTGGATGTCGTTGATGGCATTGACGTCTGCCTCGTTTTTGTGTTTGCCGTGTGAACAGAAAA
Source organism: Hanseniaspora occidentalis var. citrica (assembly GCA_030573535.1). NCBI lineage: Eukaryota > Fungi > Ascomycota > Saccharomycetes > Saccharomycodales > Saccharomycodaceae > Hanseniaspora > Hanseniaspora occidentalis. The sequence goes on from JAJMDI010000119.1 coordinate 226,451, forward strand.
CGTCCTTGTACATTTTGAAAACAGACAACTCAATGTCGTACTTGCCCACCAGCTGCATGACATCTGTTCCCAACAATCTGAAATGACCCTGTTTGTCTTTCAATTGTTCATGGGCAATACCCTTTTCTTGTTTTTGGAATTTTTTACCCTGATACATACCATCTTGCTCCTTGGCATACCCGTATGGATCAAATTTGGGTAGATTTACATGGAAAATTGGGAATTCTGTTTGAGCCTTGTACAATTCAACATAATGATCGATATCAAAGGAGTCTGCTTTCAACTGATAGAATTTGTCCAACTTTCCGTTGCCTTTCCCAGTATCATCGTGATTATCATCGTTGCATTCACTGGTAGGAATGTCGTGGGCTTTACAATATTTCAACTTTTCATGTTGTAAATTGACCAAGTATTGTTTTTTCAACCATTTTTGTAGTTTGTAATCATGTGCAAAATCTCTTTGCATGATAGTAGTTCCTCTGAATTTCCATTTTTCCGTAAGATCCATGTTTTCATCTTCATTGTCCTTAATGAATTCAGGAAGCTCCATGACACTGACCTCATTTGAATCACACCAATACCCATGTGCCTGAGGAGGACCTCTGACTTGGTAGTACGGTTGGTCCAAAACAGTGGCGGCAAGAATAAAAGTGTCCTTGTCTCCCTCACCTGCCAAATTCTGATTCAACAACGTGTAGTACAAATGAGGACCATTGAAATTGTAGTACATTGCCAATGCTAGTGTCAACAACTGCTTGGACTTGTCGTACAATAGAATACCTGACTCTGTAGATAAATCTGGGATAGTCCCCTCATAATCATGGAATGGAACATGATCTCTATCTTTAAACTCAGTGGTCGTGGTCATGTGGTCCAAGATATTTTGAGGTAAGAAATCAATTGTCCCAACTCTTGTTCTATTTTTAGCATTAATTTCTTTTTGATTTATTTCCAACATCTCGTACAATTTAGGGTGATGCAATCTTCTCCAGAAATCCGGCCACATGATTAGCCCTGTTTCTTCAAAAATCTCCGATGTAAACCAGTGGTTTATTGAGCTTGAGATGTATGCATCCGAATCCAAATACAATGTTTTCTTGAATTTAGACATCAAAAGTGCCATTGGTTTGTACTGGTATTTTTTCAAATGGGTCATTTGGTCAACAGTCAACACATCACTCATGAAATCACAAGAAATACCATTATCTTTGCTGATTGAAGATGAAAACAGGTTTCTCTTGCTCTTTTCCTTATTTTTATTTTTCGTATGAGAACTCTTCGAAGCTGGAAACACTTTGTCAATGATATTTTCACAGAAATGCTTGTTGTCTTCCGAGTAGTCTGGGAAAATAATCTGGATAGGAAGATTGGCAATTTCAGAATTCAACTTGATAGATTGAATGACCCCTAGTGCGAAAACAGTGTACACGTCCCCAGCAATCAACACAATACCTTGTTCTTCCACAGGGGCCTGTGGCAATTCCACTGATTTCAAACTTTGCAAGAAAGACTGGTGTAAAGTTTTCAAGTTCAAATAGAACCTATCGCCTAAATCGGGAATACACCCTTCCAAGGCTTCTTTTGTCAATGCGGTTTCTTGTGCATCCCATAGTGCCAAGTCTTTCAACTTGCAACTCGCAAGCTCTCTGTCAGTGTACACCTTGTGGGCAGATTCCGGAGGAGAATGTTGTTGGATCAATTTGAAGATTTCTTGAATGTACGCGTAGTGCACATTCGGGTTCACCTTGTGGTTTTCCGATTTTATATAGTCGCCATTGGCCTTATTATCAGCAGCAGCAGCAGCAGTGTTCTCCACACTCCCCATGCTGTCGTTCTCGTAATTAATATTGGACTGAACTAAGGGCAAAGTATAGAAAACCACCAGCACGGCAAACACAGCCAACAGTACCATTGCCAGCATTCTATTGTTCAGCCTCTTTAGCATCTGCAATGCGTTTCTCCCAAGCATTTTCTGGTATAACATAGATTTTCGATATAGAGAAGAGCAAACTGTCTTTTTTTTTCTACTCTGTTTTTTTTTTTTTCTTGCCTTCCTTACTCTTTTTAATCTCTATACATACTTCTTGATATTGTTGAATATTCTTTTATTGAGGAGTATTCAAAGAAAACAAATATACTTACTTACACATTACATATTACAAAATCAATTGTAACGGGCAAGAAAAAAAAAAAAAAAAAAAACTTCAAATCAGAAACCCATCATCACATGACCAAAATACAACATGTTCAAACACGTGACAAGTTACACGTGACAAGCACAACTAACTATTCAACATTTTTTGGGGTATGGAACCTTCCTTTTGTTTAAACCCAAACCCATTTTAATATTTCGATTAAATCTCATATTCAAGAACTGATAACTATACATAAACTGAGTATACGAAGAAACACTCAAAACCACAACCACAGCACATATACATTACAATTTTGGGGCTGTTTTTCAAAAGTCTATCTATATCTATTTCTATATCTATTATATTATATTATTAACAACATCTATAAATAGGCCCTTAAACTTCTAAATTTTCCTGTCTTTACTGTAGTCTTCTCTGTTTCCTAGAATTTTCTTATATTCTTATAGTCTCAATATTGATTTCATAATTGTTGTTATGTGTTGTTCTTCTAGGACAGTTATTACCGATATATATTTATTTACATCTCTCTAGAAAATAATTCTTCATCAGTGAAAGACAGAAAAATAAACACAAACAGAAAAAATCAATGATGATAATATTATAATTAGAAGTGGTAAGTATATCCCTTAGACAATACCGTACAAAGAAATAGAATCAGCTAAAAAAAATTTAAATTTTTTTTTGTTTTTTTTTTTTTTTTTTTGTTTTTTTTTTAATTCGTTTTTGATGGTTTTTTATGATAACAATGGACAATTTCTCTTGAAGATCAATTACTAATATGAAACTTAAAAAGAATCAAAACGTGTATTTGTTCCTTATTCAACTTATATATTTTGTATTTATCAACAAATACATTAATTAATATAGATATATATATATATATATATATATATGTGTGTGTGTGTATCCTTAGAAGAGAGATAAAAGAGAAAAATTAGGCAAAGGCAAAAAAAACAAAAAAACAAGACCCAACAATTAAGATGAGAAGACAGGCCCTGACTAAATTGCTGGGGATCAGTTTCTTAGCGTTGATCATATTCATTCTTTCGATGAATTATTATGCCACGAATAAGGCTTATAATAGCAAGTTAGAGATGGCTAATGGCGTGAAAGAGTACTGGGACACTTTTGGTAAGCAGCCTAGTGGCGGTGATGATGCCGGTGTTAGTGCGGGATATTTGAATTCAGAAGAGTATTCGAGTTCAGTTCATGATTCCAACAACGATGCGTCTGTTTTGGAAACTCATACGACGAAAACACTTACTGGATCAAAGTCTTTGACTTCTTCCACAGTAGTTCAAAACACTGCTTCTGCTGCTAACTCTACACTATCTCCAATGGAGGAGGAAATTGAAGAAGAGAAAGACTACGCAAAGGAAAAAGAGATTTCTGATAAACAGGAACAAAAGGCACTAGAAGAACTAGACTCTTCAAAACAAGAACATAGTATAGATTACTTCAACGGAAAGATGAGTGCGAGTGATGAAGAAATTGTTTTTTCTTATTTCCGTGATTTTTTCGACATTTTGGTGAAAACGGCTCCAGTGACCCCTGATTTGAATGATTACAACAAAGAAGAGTGTCCTATTGAAAGTGGTGTTTCCTATTGGGGTCCAAAAGATTTGTTCAAGTACGAGTGGTTGTCCTACAACAATTTGATGAAATGTTTGAAAGTCTCTGAAAAGAGTTTTAACGATTTGCATGTAAAACATCAAAAGTTTGTTAAAGAATTTGGCACGTTGCACTCAAAACATAAACAACAGTTGTCTGATTCAGACTTGTATAGGGGAAACGGGATCGTTGTTGTTGGTGGTGGGAAGTACTCGGTCATGTCCATGTTGCTGATCAGAGCCATCACTGAACAAGGAATCAGTCTACCTATTGAGATTTTGATTCCTCCATCTGAATCTGAACAAGAAAAAGAGTTTTGTGAATATTTAGATAGCAATTATGATCAATTCCACTCCAAATGTATTTATTTCGACAGGGTTTTCCCTAAAGATGTGATTGATCGTTTTGAGTTCAAGGGGTACCAATACAAGTCTGTTGCTATTGTTGCATCTAGTTTTGAAAATGTTTTGTTGCTTGATGCTGATAACGTTCCAGTTATGAACATTTCCACAATTTTTGATTCGAAACCTTATAAAAAATATGGGTTTATTATGTGGCCGGATTATTGGAGAAGAACTACAAATCCTAAATTTTATCAAATTGCTGATCAAAAAATTAATTTCAAAAACAGAACTTCAAATTTAATTGACAATCATACTCCACCGCAAATTTACATGGAACAATCAAAATTTTCTGATATGAAATATTTACAAAACTTTGTTCCGTACCATGAATTTGACGGTACCATTCCAGATGTCTCTACCGAATCAGGTCAGTTGATCATCAACAAAAAGACACACTTGGAAACAATCTTGTTGTCCTTGTACTACAACGTTTACGGTCCTAAATACTACTACCCCTTGATGTCTCAAGGTCAGTCGGGACAAGGGGACAAGGAAACGTTTATTGCTGCGGCACATGTTTTGAATCAGCCATACTACCAAGTCAAATCTGGTTCTGGGGTTGAAGGTTATCACAAACAAGACCATTCTGGATTTAGAGGTGTGGCGATCTACCAAAAAAATTTTGTAGAAGACTACGAGTTGAATGAGTACGCTGCGAAAAACATTAGTTCTGTGTATAGGGAAACTACAACTGGTCAAGGTTCTGTCCATTTAAATTATGATTCAAGATGGAACCCTTTCAAAGACTACATAGAGCCATTTTTTAAAAACGAACAAACAAAAGCAGGAAACATGTTTGCCCATTGCAACTTGCCGAAATTTGATCCTATCAAGATGGCTGCAAACAACGAGTACACTTATGAAGGCGAGCCGTTCAGAGTGTTCAATTTGAAAAACACAAACGGATTCGATATTGAGAAATCAGTTTTCACCGCTTTCGACACCCACTTGTGTCACCAAGACTCAAATTTTATTGCTTTCCAGTACTTGATCGACAAAATGGTTGATGCAAACGAATGGAACTCAATGTGTAACTATATTCAAAAAAGATTGGTTTTTTTACAAGATTCACAAAACGACAACTAAGTTTAGAGGTAGATTCATAGATCATATCCATCCATATTCGTATATATACATCTTTAATTAAATATACCTAACAGACATACAAATAATCATATATTCACATCTAAGCAGTGTTTTTTGGTAACGAATACACCATCAATTTATACCTAGCACGTGCCAAAAACATTGTGTCATTTTGTACGAACCAGATTTTTGGGTTGTGACGTGAAAAAGTGTATTTTCAGGTTACCAAAAAACAAAAAAAACAAATTCATTTGGAAATTTTTTTTTTTTTTTTTGTTTTATCATGGAAATTTATCTTCCCTTGTCGTTGTTGTGACTTTTGGGAGTTCAAAGGTGTGTGTGACGAGAGTTTAGGAACTCACTTACGCTAGACTGAGACAAATAAGTAAAAAGACAAAAAAGAATAAACTCAAGAACCCCTCAAAAGAATTATTCACAGTACAGCGTGAAAAACGAACATGTTGCCCTTATATTTATTGACGAATTCCAAAGGACAAACCTTGTATGTGGAACTTAAATCTCACGAAAAAATCCAAGGTATTCTAGATAAAGTCGATTCTTGGATGAACTTGACTTTGAAGAATGTGAAATTGGAGCAGTTTGGTAAAGTCCACGACATCCCTGAAGTCTACATCAAGGGGAGATTCATCAAAAGCATGTCTCTTCCAGACGAAATTATCGAAACCGTCAAAGCAGCATCCAACAACAAAAACAACAGCTCCCAAAGTAACAACAGAGACAACAGCGGAAGAAGATCGCACTACAACAACAATAACAACTACCAAAACCAACATCAACACCAAAACAACAATGGCAACTACAGACGCAGAAACTACAACAACAATAACACCAATAACAACAACTACCTAAACCACAATAACTACAACGGTAGACAACCAAGAGGCTACAACAACAATAACCAACATAGCAACTCTCACAACAATCATAATAGCTCCAACTATAACAACAGCAACGGTGTCCACAACAGTGACAACGGCTTCTCAAACAGACAACCGGCTGGTGGGTACGCTGAATTCCACCAACCAATCAGTCAAATTGAGCAAAGTGCCCATTTGAAATTATAAGAAGGGTGTTGATTGTCCCTAACAGAATATGGAGTAATGTAAGAGTAGAAGACTACTAATGTTTCTTAAATTAGATGTTTTATGTTTTTTTCTTTTCTTTTTTTTTTAGGTTTTTTTTTCTTTTAGCTGATTGTTGTTGTTGTGTTTAGGTGATCTGATTGTTCTATTAGATACACTCTGGAACAATTGGTGGTTTTGTGTTTTTTGATTTTAACAAAACACCCTTTAATCTCTCCAAGATACTAAACACAGAAATTCAGTATGTATAAATGTAGATTTGAGTTTTATAAAGTTTATATTTTTAAATAGTATTATTACACACGTAATGGCTTTGCGTTTGCTTTTTTAAAGCAATGTATTAGGTAGAAGTTGGCCATAGTGGAGAATAGCATCAATGTAGAATGGAAACATAGGTTTAATATAATCCCAATGAAGATGACAAAATTCAAAATTGTTACCGAGAATGTAACCTGTTTGACAACAATACAATAGTAAATCGAATATGCCAAACCAAAGGGAAAAGAAGAGTATGTCAATAAAATATTTAAAAGCTTCCAATTTAAATTACTGCTTCTTTTCAAAGATTTCCACTCAAGCATAGTTGCGAATACAGTAATGGAGCTATTGATAGTGATCATGATTAGTAGTTGGAAAAACAACTTGCCTATCAACTCATTTGCAGAAGTGACTTCCAAAGAGGATGATGTGTGCCTGCTTACCAAAATCGTTTGAATGAAAACCAAAATTAACAAGAACTTGAACAATCCTATCAGCAGAAACGCCGTCAATTGTTTGATATGGGTCAGTTTTTGGTTTTTATCAAAAACTATAGAATGCTCTGATTTTTCTTTGAAAGTTGGTAATTCCTTTACAATTTTTTGGTTGACATCATAAGACAATGGGTTGAAGGCTTGGACCACTCTGTTGCAGAATAAGAACAACTTGATTCTGTCAGAATTTCTCATCAGAATTTCATACCCCAAACTCACAAAGTAACTAATGAAAAAACTCAGAATCAAATAGCAATAGATGAAATCATTTAAAGAAGGGAATATTTCAGATTTAGGGTCTTCTACGACGGAAATGATGCAACCTATAAAAACTGACAATATTAGCAATGCCACAGGAATCAAAACACCAAATGAAATACAAGTTAAAATCGAATCAAAAAAATTTCCTTTTGAATGGTCACGTTGGTCACTTTTGTTTGTTGCAATTTTGGAGGTATCATTGTTAGCAACAATGATTCCAATTAAAGTCGATTGAACCGAGCCGGCAAATAAAACCAACATTACTATCCCAACAGCCGTATAATGAACATTGTGATTTATGTATAACAACGGATAACAGATAATGCTGGTAGTCAACAGACTGAACAATTGCCATCCAAATGCAAACATCCAGTAGTAAATTTGAGTTGAAAAGTTCCAAAGAAATGATTTGGAAATTTTTGTGCTGCCTTGAATGCTGTTCATGACTATTAAATGGTCTTTTTTTACAGTGACCAACTTTTTAAAATAGAATACTGTGCACAACACCAGAAAATTGGCAAACAAAATTTCAAACAAAAACAAGGTCTCAGACCAGCTCTTGTTGAAAACTGTGATTCCATCAATTTCTTCAATGCTCAAAAAGATCTTCCATCTTTCGTACCATCCAAAGTTTTTTTTTTCCCTCCAATAAACCGAGTATGTGAAATGAATGACATCGTTTTCTTCATGGTCTTCAGTAATATCAAAAGTCGTATATTTTTTAAAAGACATTGGACAATCATAGGAATTGGTTGATTTTGGATATACCTCAAACCCAACAATGTTATACGCAGTTTTGTCCTCCAGAGGCACTGTGCTGGTGTCTTTGTAATTACTAGTGGGGTGACTGCTGTCTTTTGCATATCGAATAACAAACATGAAATGCGTATTTAAGCGGTACAAAAACCTATCAAACTTCTTTTGAATCATTTTCTCCTTGTATCCAACAGGGAAACCTGCTTTATAAAACTGCTTTTGGCTGTCTGATATTAAACTTGTTGCGCCTGGCAAATCACCATCTATATACCAATGGTATTGATAATCGTCATCGATATATTGTCTCGCGTCAGATAAAGATTCGACTAAAGATTCCCTGTCACACAAAACAGCACAGTCTTTATCAACCCCAAACTCGATATCAAAAGGTGCCTGCCATAACCTTTTCGTTGAGAAAATATCCATTAATGACTTGTATACAGCGTGGTTGTCATTGTTTTGAATGGATCCACTCTTTTCAGTATTTGATGGTCTACAAGTGAATGAAAGATCGTAATATGGTATTGTTGGTAAGTCTGGATTGCTATCTGATTGGATTTTATCAAAAAAGATTGACACTTTATCGCCCTTCTGATACTTTTGAGGCTGAAAAATCCCATGTGAATTTACTTGCTTCAACTCATTGACGTCCGGTTTAGATTTCGCCGCTTTTTGTGGGGTATTTGCATCTTTGTCAAGAGCGTTGTTAATCAAAGAGTGCACTTCGTTAGTAGTGTATGTTTTATCTGGGTTGCTCGTGGGTAAATTAAAAGACTTATGTATCAATTTCAGTAAACATAACGTCGATACTAAAATCAAGAATACCCTAAATTTGTACTGATTAAGTACGGCCATTGGATAACAAGTGCGTTTTGGTAAATTTTCTTTAGATTATATCTTTTAGTTAAACTTCAAATCTCTTGGTTTCTAGCAAGTAAGACAACCCGCTATTCAATAGATAAGGTTGTGATCGAACTTTTTGATTAATGATTTTTTCACATTTGATTTTTTCTTATATAATTTTTTATCAAAATACAAACAAAAAAATACAAACAAAAAAATAAAAAAAAAAGGAACCATCTATTTCTTTAGACTTTCCCATAGACAAGCGACCCTTATGTAAATGTTCATATGACACACAGAAATTGTTGAAAATCTTGCACTTCTGCAGGACTTTCGTTGTTCCGGGTTACTCCAGATACTTTAGTCTTCTTATTTCTAGGAGGCATAGTTTATACAATGGCTTATAAAGTTTTTGTTTTTTAATTTAATATCGTTCAGTATTCTAGTTACAACCTGTTGGTTTATGGTTTGTATCTAGATGTTATTGTGTTAACTT
>JAJMDI010000120.1:5467-62090 GCA_030573535.1 Hanseniaspora occidentalis var. citrica
TTTTTTTTTTTTTTTTTTTTTCCCATCTCCACTTTAAAGTCCACGGTGGTTTGTAAGTTGAAATTGAATAAACAAATACAATATTAAAACAGTAACTCACGTGACTGATAATGTATACCAAGTATGTATTTAATAGTTAGTATAAAATGTCACGTGGAATACTTAGATAGAGTATACAATAGAGAGAGTGAGACACAAGAGATGAAGGTTCAAACAGTGTAGACTATATATTGACTACTCACTTATATGTGGTCTTATAATGTATTTGCTTGATAGCTCTTATTCTTTTCTTGTTTGTTTAATCACTGTGGTGTGGTTTCATTCTGCACATAGTTTTTGAAGCTAAAGTGAAATATTTTAAAGTCCGAGAAGTAGTTACGCCGAGGTACAATGAACAAGTTTTTAAAAAACAATCGGTGTACCGAGACAAATAGTTGTGGTCGGGGTTATAAATAACGAATTTTTTTTTTTTTGCTTTCTAGATTCCTCGTTTCTCGTTTCGTGGGTTTCTCTCGTGACAAATTTTTTTTATATATAGACAATTGATTATACAGAGGATCTACTATGAATTTTTGGACTTGTTAATGGAATATATAACCATTGGTGATAACAACCACAAGAACATCAGAAAACATATACACAAACACTACAAACACAAAAAGAATTATGTTTGGTGTGACAAGGAACTCAGGTGTGCTGGTTTCCAGAGGGTTAGTGTCGATAACCAGTATTGCGAGAAAAAGTGTTGTAAAGAATGTTTCATCAACGATGGTGGTTTCTCCATTGAATTTGGTGCGTGCCAATACAAGAATGTTTAGTACTGGGTCTATCAGGCTGCATGAAAAGCTGAATGAGAGCTCTTTGTCTAACAACACGAAGATCAAAGAAGACGAGGTCAAGGACCTTTTGAGCAAGTTGAGCAGCGAGCAGTTGGCCGAGTTGAGACGGATGAAGCACGAGAAGAAGAACGAGTTCAAGAACAAGACCATCACCTACTACTTCACCAGTGTGATCATGGTGTTCCTGGGGCTGGCCTACGCGGCTGTGCCCCTATACAGAGCCATATGTGCGAGAACAGGGTTCGGGGGCATTCCCATCACCGACAAGAGAAAGTTCACCAACGACAAGTTGGTTCCTGTTGCGAGCGAGAAGCGGATCAGGGTGAGTTTCTCCAGTGAGGTCTCGAACATCTTGCCCTGGAAGTTCACGCCGGAGCAGAAGGAGGTGTATGTTCTTCCGGGCGAGACCGCCTTGGCGTTCTACAAGGCGAAAAACACAAGTGACAAAGATATCATCGGGATGGCCACCTACTCGATCACTCCCGGTGATGCGGCACAGTACTTCAACAAGATCCAGTGTTTCTGTTTCGAGGAACAGAAGTTAAACGCGGGCGAGGAGATCGACATGCCTGTTTTTTTCTTCATCGACCCTGAGTTCGCCAACGACCCGTCCATGGAAAACGTTGATGATATCATCTTGCACTACTGTTTCTTCAAAGCCCACTACTCGGATGGTACTGCTGTTAGTGATGGATCCAATGTCCTTCAAGTGGTTGATGCCAGTAAGCATGAATAATTCTGCCACACAGATATATAAAACAAAAAAAAAACAAACGAAATAAAACAAACACACTCTCATGTATATACACATTGTTTATCTCGTATAATACTAATAATGATCATACAAGAACCATAGTATTTGTCTTACCAGACTGTGTATTTTTTGATAAAATATGCGGACCTAGTACCATTCTAAAATATACACGTATACATAGTGGAAATACAAATAAAGTATAAACAAATAGAATAGTAACTCGCTCTAGATAGCTAATAAATGGAGATATACCCACATGCATACCTCCGAGTAACCTAAACACCAAAAAAATAGGCGTGGTTTCTTCTTCTTCTTCTTCTCTTCACCAACCTAATAAAATATAAAAATATAAAATGTAAAATACGAAAATCTAAATAAATCACTCAATTACCATCAGTAATCACAATGGCTGGACTAGACCCACGTCTAATACTGTGCCCACTGACAATACTGCATTCACTAGGAGTACACTTCAACAAACCATTTTCCGGAGTGTGTTCCAGCGGTGTTTCTGGCTTCTTGATCGACATAGGCTCCTTGTAGTACACAAACTCCCCAGTGTCTCTTCTCTTGATTTTTCTTGGCATGTATGGAGAGTAACCAATGGATGCTGGACTTAGACACCCGTCAGCACTCCCACACCCTACAGACAAACAGTTTTCGTTTCTCAAACCAACCCCCTCGCTGTCGCCATCACTGCCACTGAAACTGCCACTGCGACCAGCAACCTGAGGAACAGAAGTGACACTGAAACTGGTGTTGACACTCAGAGCTGGAGGACAAACCGGAGGCTTGGCATCAAAAAAAGAGTTGACACTGGCCGATTTCAATAGAGATTCCACCAAGTAGACCTGGATCCCCTTTAACTCGCCGTCACTCTGTCTTTCTCTGCGAGAGTTGTACTTGTCTTTCAAGAACTTGTACATTTGAAGAGACTTGTCTTCTGTTGAACAAATGATAATGATTCTATTCAGAAACTTCAATGCGGAAAAGGAACAGATCCCCTGTTCCACACATTTAGAAGGATCGTCGTTCACAAGAATCTCCCTATCTTTTTCCTCGATAAAAGAGCATCCTTGACAACACAATTCTTTTTGTAGTTTCTGAGGCCATCCTTGTTCAAACAGAGCCGTTGGAATGTTGGTAATTAATATTTGAGTTTTCATGATTATTTGAGCTTTAATGTTTTTATGTTTTTATGTTTTTATGTTTTTTTTTTAAATTTTTGTTTTGGTATTTGTGTTTTTAGTTAAAGGTTTTCTTCAGTTGTTTTAAAGTTTTCGTTAATTTTTAGTTGAGTTTCGTGTTTAGAAATATGTATATTAATAGTAGTAGGTAGAAATAAAAATAGTTGATTAGTGTTTTTGGCTTATAAATAGTAATAGTTCATGTGATAGTGTAGTGAAAATAATAAATATGATATGATATGAGTTTTAGTCTTTTGTGTTCTAATTGATTTGAGTGTCAGTTGAATTTAAATATAGATATGTAAATGCAAATTCCAGTTTTATAGTTGTTGATGTGTATGGTTTTTATTTTTATACTCTTTTAATTTAAATCGAGACGTACAAAAACACTAATGAATAATTGATTTATAATACAATATGTGTACTAACTTACAAGTACACACACATACACATTTGAATCAATCAAGAGTATAAATTATCAAGATAGTTTTGATAATAACTAAATTACATAACGCTTTTAACAACACAATCATATGATTCATGGCAATTTGTAAATTTAACATAGTCATGTAATCTTGAATGTTTTAATTTTAGTAGCAAATTTGCATTAAAAAACTGGACATTACCATAAAAAAAAAATAAAAAAAAAAAATCTCTCTCTAGACGAAGCAAAATCAAAAAAATACAGGCTTTGTCAAATGTTTCTTGGCCAATGGTTAAAATTTGGAAAAGCCTTGTTTTTTTTTATCCGTCGGGGTAAGTTCATCATAAATATTCTTCTTTTATTCCTTTTCAGTATGACGTCATTTAGTGGTTTTTTTTTTTGATGCAGATTTATATTTTTTATGACCAACAATTTATTTGCAACACCCGTACACTACGGATGTGGACACCAGTGCACCATACGGTTGTAACGTCAAACATTTGTTTTCTTGAAAAAATCTTTAACACATATTCACGTGATACTTGATCCATTGAAAAAAAGTACCACTTTTTAATGTTTGTCTCATTTAGGATACTAGATTGCTCAACTTGGTAAATTGTTATTTTCATGTATGGTTTATTGAGAGGTTTGGTCAAATTATGCAGAAGCACATATTTGCACTGAGTTTTGGAAAAAATAACAACATTTCTTTTTTGAATGAAGTATATCCTGAAAAAAAGAAATCAACAGTTTTAAATTTTCAAGGAATATTCAATAATTTTGAAGAACATTACAATTAACAAAATATATATCCCTGTGCTGTCTTCTGCAGATATATCTTGCTAGATATATTTTTGATTTGGATTATATAAACAGACTGCCATCTTCTGAAAACATTATTTGAGTGTGCTCAGTAGTGTTGGAGCATTATTCGCCTTGTGAATGAATACGTGCATTCTCAAAGTGTCGTGTTTTGGTAGAAAAAACATCCAAAATCCCCCCGACACAACAGACAATCATAATGTTCAACGAAGTTAAAACCTCTGCTTACTGTTCCAGATACCAAACTCCATTCAGAAGAAGAAGAGAAGGTAAAACCGACTACTACCAAAGAAAAAGATTAGTCGCTCAACACAAAGCTAAATACGCTTCTCCAAAATACAGATTAGTCGTTAGATTCACTAACAAAGACATCATCTGTCAAATCATCTCTTCTACCATCACTGGTGACATTGTCTTGGCTGCTGCTTACGCCCATGAATTGCCACAATACGGTATCAACCACGGTTTGACCAACTGGGCCGCTGCTTACGCTACCGGTTTGTTGGTTGCCAGAAGAGTTTTGCAAAAATTAGGTTTGGACGAAACTTACAAAGGTGACGAAGAAGTTGAAGGTGAATACACTTTGACTGAAGCTGTTGAAGACGGTCCAAGACCATTCAAAGTCTTTTTGGATATCGGTTTGCAAAGAACCACCACTGGTGCCAGAGTTTTCGGTGCTTTGAAAGGTGCTTCTGACGGTGGTTTGTTCGTTCCTCACTCCGAAAACAGATTCCCAGGTTGGGACTTTGAATCCGAAGAAATTGACCCAGAAATGTTGAGAAAATACATCTTCGGTGGTCACGTTGCCGAATACATGGAAGAATTGGCTGACGATGATGAAGAAAGATTCAGAACTTTGTTCAAAAACTACTTGGCTGATGACATCGATGCCGATGCCGTCGAAGACATCTACACTGAAGCCCACGAAGCTATCAGAGCTGACCCAACTTTCAAACCAACTGAAAAGAAATTCACCAAAGAACAATACGCTGCTGAATCCAAAAAATTCAGACAAGTTAAATTGACCAGAGAACAAAGACAAGAAAGAGTTGCTGCTAAAATTGCTGCTTTGGCTGCCTCTGAATAAATTATTTAAAATTGCTTTAAAAATATAAACCATTTGAACTCTTTTTTCATTATGGGAAAAGTTTAAGTGGTTTTTCTTTCATTTATTATAATTTTATCTAATTCTATTTTTATGTGCAAAATTTTTGCTCAAGCATAATTTCTCTTTTTTTTTCTTCAAAGTTCTTGCATCTTCAATAAATTTTATTATTTGTTGAGGTTGTAAAAGGTTTGTTTTTTGATTTTAAGTTTTTTTTTGTTTATTCAGGGTTCTTTGAATCATGTATAGCTGTGTTTTTTTTAACAATTTTTTTGTTTAATTTTAAATGTATTTATTTGAATGAGTGATTTCACCTTTATATGATATATTTAGACATCATCTTGTTGTGAGTCGTGTTGATTTTATCAATTGATAATTTCCAAAATAATCTTTTTTGAGCACGTGATACGTCAGTAAGCCAAACCTGCAAGCAGGGTTTAGGGATTTTCTGGATTCTGTATTTTTCGGGGCGGTTTTCTTGATTGAATTTTTTTTTTTTTTGGTGAGATTTGGAATACAATTTATTTGGTTACAAGAAAGTCATGATATCCTTACTAAATAGGAAATATCTAGATTATGAGGTTAGTCATTTATTCTTTTTTGAGAAACAATGAATAACAACAAACCACAACAGCAAGTGTTGTATACATACGTTGGTATTTCAATAGGAGCAGTAGTACATACGTTGTGAGGCTGGTTTATCGATCATTATTTTGAGATTGGGTTTTACTCAACTTTCTATCAACTTAGAAATCAACATTATATAAGATACTTTTATTGTTTGTGTTGTTGAAATTTTCTTATTAACTGTTTTAGTTTATAAATTTCATTCATATAAAATCTCTCATCTCGACATTCAAACATAACAAAAAGAAAAAGAAAATTATGATTCAAAAACAAACTCACAGAATCTATAAGAAAATGCAGTATAAAGAAAGTGAGATTGATTTAGAGTCAAATCGCATGTACCCTATGGACGAAATGTCAGGAAGTGTGCCGAATGGGGACGAAACTATACATGAGTCTTCAGAACACGATTACCGGATATCAGATAGTTCTAATCCGCAACTAAATACACAATTTTTTAGCGATTATTGGCACAGTCATGTGAGAAAACAAAGAAGATCGTACATGTATTTAGCTTTACTTGGGGGTGTTCTGCTTTATATACTATTTTTTTTGCCAATTTGGATGAAAAATTCAGATAGACTATCAGAACAAACAATAGTCAATCCAGAGAGAAGGTTTAATATACGGAATTTGTATGACGGTGAGTTTTCCATAACTCACGAATCATTCAGATTTATGAGAGCTCCGCCTCAGCCGATGAAAAAAGTGGAAGATCCAGGCATGTATTTTACAGTAAAAGAGTACCAAAAAAGTGATTCGGAAATAATGGTAGGGAATCTTTTTGATACAGAATCTTTAAAAAGTGTTGGAAATATCAATTTCGAGTATGAAGGAATTAGGTACAAGATCCAAGGGATAGAAATATCATACTATTTAGATAAAATGTTGGTAATGACTAACAAAACCTCGTTGTTTAGACATTCTAAAACTGCATTGTTTTGGATCAAAGATTTGAAAACAAATACATTCACACCATTATCAGACAAATTACTACGAAATGCACAATTCTCTCCCTCTTTTAACTACATAAGTTTTGTCGACTACGACTATAACGTGAATATTTTCCCTCTTCATGCACCAGATACATCACATGTTTTACAGATATCAGACGATGGAAAGCCGAATTCCGTTTTAAATGGGGTACCTGACTGGGTGTACGAAGAAGAGATTTTAGGATCTGATAACACCATTTGGTGGTCCCCAAACGATGAATGGGTGGCATATATGAAAACTTTGGAAGATGGTACCAACACTTATAAGTTCCCCTTGTATGTTGAAACAAAGGATTTTGTTGAGGTAAATTACCCTTTACCTGGAGGGAAAATTCCTGAATATGAATTGCACGTTGCAAACCTAATAACAGGGAATGTGTTTGTTATAGCAAGCTATCAATACGATGAAGAATTGATCTACGACGTCCATTGGATAGACAACCACAATGTTTTGGTAAAAAAAACAGACAGAACTTCAAGCAGATTGAAATATATATTGTGCACATACGACGAAGAAACTTCCCACTGGAATCACAACGTTATAAACGATATGGATTTTGCAACAACATTCAATGGCTGGGTGGAAAAGCAGCATTCAACTTTTAATGTACCTGTTTTTGAGGATCATAGTGACACTTTAATTGATACAGGATATATTGATATTCGTCCAGATGAATCAGGATTCAATCATATATTTTATGCTCCATCCATGAAAACTCCTCAGGTTTTTCTACAGTTGACTCGTGGGAATTTTGAAGTTCAGGAAATTCTTGGATACAACATAGATAAACAGATGGTTTACTACACAACGAATTCCAAACACACAATGGCAGAACATATTTACTCTGTTCCTATTTTTGGTGGATCCGACGATTCTGTCGTTAATTTACAAGAAGGGAATGATATTTTAGAGTACAACGAGTTTTCTTTAAGTCCAAGCTGTAGATGGGCTATTCGTAAGGTTTTAGGACCTGGTCCACCAGTTGTGTGGGTTGGCCCTTTAAACAAAATTACAACTGAAGACAATATGAAGAATTTTGATAATGACGGATTTACTTTAACTGATTCGTCTGGTTTACATTCATTTTACGAAAGGTATGACATGCCTACAATAAATTTCAAAACAATGGAGATTCCTGTTGAACATGGAGAAGATTTATCAGAATCAAGCAACATAGAAATAAATTTCAAAGAATATCTACCGCCAAATTTTGATCCAAAATCTAAAAGACACCATCCAATACTGGTCCATGTTTATGGTGGTCCCGGGTCAGTCACATTCACTTCTGAGTTTGAGATGTTTTTTGAAGGAGCGGTTGCGTCAGCAGTTGACGCGATAGTTCTTGAAATTGAGCCAAGAGGAACTGGGAACAAAGGATGGGATTTCAAACAGTTTGCTAAAAACAATATTGGATATTGGGAACCTAGAGATGTCCAGGCTGTTGTCAAAAAGTATATCGAGCAGAACGCCAGCAAAATCAATACTGAGCGAGTTGCAATTTGGGGCTGGTCGTATGGTGGATTTACAACTTTGAAAACTTTGGAACTTGACAATGGTGCGATATTTAAATACGGGATGGCAGTTGCACCAGTGACAGACTGGCTAAGTTATGACGCAGTTTACACAGAAAGGTATCTAGGTTTGCCAGGCCCGTCTTATGAAAATGCAGTGGTTTCTGATGTTGAAAATTTTAAAAACGTTCAGAGATTTTTATTACTGAGTGGAACAGCAGATGACAACGTTCATGTATCAAACACGTATGAGTTGCTAGACAAACTAAACTTGCACGAAGTAACTAATTTTGATATGCAAATGTTTCCTGACTCTGATCACAACATTTTGTATCACAATGCGAACCAAATTGTTTACAACAAGCTGTTCAGCTGGCTGGAAAATGCCTTCAACGGTAGGTTTGATAATTATGCTGTATAAAAAAATATATACTTTAAACAAATATTACAGGCTTAGTTTGTATGCGAAAAAAAAACTTGCTCTTTGAAAAAAAGCTTTTGTAACAAAAGCAAAAAAAATTAAAAAAATAAGAACTCCTCATAGGGGGCTCGAACCCCTGACATTTCGATACCTTGTATTACTTAAAAGTCGAACGCTCTACCAACTGAGCTAACAAGGACGAGTTCTTGTTTCTAAAAGTTGCGCAAAGACCCAATCAGCTAACACAAACGTGACATCTTCAAAATTTGTACACTTTGCTTCAAAAGAATCAAGTACCCCCACTGTGATACAAAAAACATGATACTAATGTTTACATTTTGTAGGCAAACATTGGAAAATTTTACAAAATATTTAGTCAGTTAAATTTTTATACACGTTAATATAATGATGTATTTAGAGTACCATAATTATTTTGCTGCTGTTTTTCTTTTCTTAGCGGCACCAGATGCAGTTTTAGAGGCAGCTCTCTTCTTAGGCTTAGCGTTCGCTTTGATTAATTTATCCTTTTTCAGATCCGCGCCGGAATCGGTATTTTTACTAGAGTCATCATCAGGGACAGCATCGTCTTCTTGATCGACAACGTCCTCCAAGTCTGGTTTACTCTGAGATGCTCCTCCAGCAGAAACACCAGTCGAAGATGCCGTGTTATAGATGGAAACAGGATGAGTTGTGCTGTTATATTGTCTAGTAAATGCAGATTTCACAGCAGTTGGAATTTTTTTAATCTCGTCAGCTGTTTTGTGTGGGCCAATGAAGAAAGACATAATGGTGTCCCAGTCGTCTTTGGATAAATAATAGCTATCTAACAGTTCAATGACATCTGGAATACCTTCGTTTTTCTTGTTTATTATTGGATCCAAAAGTTGTCTTTTCAATGCTGGCATGTAGTCCTTTCTAAACCCAATTTTGTCAGTAGAAGTACTTAGTCTAGAATGATAAAAAAGTTCCTGCAATAATCTATAAAATTTACCTGCAGTAGAGTTTTGACCCAACCAAGAAGTGAAATTGATTCTACCAGTGTTACCAGCCACCTGAGATGCAGGCATAACAGAAGACATAATAGAATGGAATGGTAACAATGTCCATAGTTGTTCTGAGCTTCTGATTTTTCTGTCAACCAAGTCCCCCAACGACAAACTGTTTGCTGCATCTGCAACTGCTTGTAATCTTGATTTTCCCGGTGGCAAATTTGTTGGCTGAGTGTAGATGTAATTTTCTTGAATCATTAGAGGGGTGAAATCAATATCATCAAAGTACAATTCCATTTTCTTGTACAAGGGGAACCTTTCACAACCCAGATCAGTGTATATACTACCACGTAAAAGTTGTGCTGTAATATCAAATGGTTTCAAAGCAACTTCTTTTTCCCAGTTAACCATGATTTGTTTAATGTTGTCATGACCAATAGTCTTTGTGGTACTAGATATAGTGGATAACAGATTGATGATTTGTCTAATATCACCTCTTGTTGCGGTAGTCAAGTTCTCAATAACAGTAGAATCTAACTTGAATTTTTCCCTGAAAGCAATAGTCATTAATCTGGCTTTGATTGCGTTGGCGTCAGGTCTTCTGAAAGGTAACTCAAGACAAATTCTGTCAAAAGGTCTCATTTTTGGTAGATGTCTTTCGTTACAAATCAAAATCATTGGAGTGTTTGTTTTTCTGATGAAAGCTGTCAATTGACCAACACCACCTCTATCACCCCCACTCATACCATCGACTTCATCCATGATAATAACAAACTTGTTTTTGTTTTTGTTTTCTTTCAATTCTTCAGAGGAGTGTTTGAAAAACCCAACAACAGACGTATTACCCAAAACGTTTTTCACATTTTCATTCAACAGATTTTTAGATCTAACATCAGACGCATTTTTCTCCAAAACATCGTATCCCAATTCTTTGGCAATAATATGAGCAGCCGTGGTTTTACCGATACCTGGAGGACCACTAATCATGGCGGCTCTGAAAATACCCAAACCTTGTGGGCCTGCTTTTTTGAAATCATCTTTGGCGTACTGTGGCCAGTTTTCAAGCCAATACTTTAGTCTACCGACAACAGTTTTGTTACCACAGATGTCAGCCATTTTCTTTGGTGCATATTTCACTGTCCACAATTGGTCATCACTGTTGACTTCGGGTTTTGTGTTGAAATTTTTTGGTTGAGAAGAAGATGATGATTCTGATTTTATGTTTGAATTTGTTTGTGATTGTTTCATCAGACGTTCTTGTTCTTCTAATTTTTCTTGTCTTTCCATGTCTTGAATTTGCTTTTGTAATTTTTCTTCATCTTTTTGTATTTTTTCTTTAGCCTTTTCAGCTTCAAACGAATCACCACCTTCTGATGGCATACCAGCAATCAATTGTCTAAACCCATCTTCTGAAATTGCTTTTATTTTATAATCTTTGATAGTTGCAACTTTTTTAGGCCCCGCTTCATCACCCAAAACAACCAAAGTGGTTTTTCTGGAAATAGCTTTTGTAACTTTAGCACCGTATTTTTTTGCCAAATTTTCAGCTTCCGGTCTATCCAAATTTGGTAGAACACCTGTGAAAACGATTGTTAATCCCAATAAACAATTTGGTTTACCCTCTGGAAAATTATCCATTGCTGAAGCATCCCCAGATCCATTATTCCCAGAATCTTTGCTACCAAAAAAATCTTGCTTTGTAACAACTTTAGTTGTAATGCTGTCCAAATCCACAGAAGGAATGTCTTCTAATAATTCGTGTACGTTAGCATAATTCTTTTTAGGTAGAACAGGGCTAGATTTTACTGGACTTGATGATTTTGAAATTGATTCGTCAGAAATCAATGATTCAAATTTAGGCAGTGGTACTTCAATTACTTTTTTAGCAAGTGAAGGTTTCACAACTTTTTTTGGAGAAACTGTTTTTTTCTTATTTACAATTGCAATATCAGGAGTGTTTTGCACTTGAGAGAAATTGTTTTTCTCACTCAGCATAATAATGTCTTCATCGTCGTCGTCACTACTGAACAGATCGATGATATCTGATGCAGCTGGTTTTGATTTCCCTTCATTTTTCAAGTCAGCTTTTTGTTCAGCCTCTGGTTTAGGTACAATTTCTTTCTCAACAATTTTTGAGACTTTGGTATAACTAGGTTTGCTTGCAGAGACCTTTGGTTTTCTTTTTGAAAAAAAATCTGAAATATCAACCATGGATTTTGAATTGTGTTGATTTTGGATATTTTCAACTAGACGGAGGTATGTTTCTCGTTTCAAGTTTGAACCCTACGACTTTAGTTATTTTAGGGGTTTTTAAATCTTGAATTATTAGATTCCATTAGAGAAAATTGGAATAGTATCACTACATAGGTTGCTAGCATGCAAATCACAATTCTCAAATCAATTATTACACGACTTTAAGAAAACGCGTCTTAAAATTCAAAAACCAAAAATATTTAGAATTCGAGCAACAAGAAAACAAAAAAAAAAAAAACGAGAGGCAAAATCCCATCACAACACAAAAAAGTCCGGGTACTACAATAATCAGTACAGGTGTTCAACACATTTTCCAAATTTTTTTTTATTTTCAATTTTTTTGGTTAACAGGTCTAACTTTACTGTTAGTCAATTTTGGTTGTGAAATTTTGTGAATTAGACATGTGAAGATATGGATTATTAAACTCAAATTGATGTTTGTAAAATCACTTGATTTAGAGTTTACCTAGATCTCTCAATGATAATAAAATTTTAAAAGAAATATAAAAAACCAAGCCTAATCGAACAGTATTCAAAATAGTAATACATCTAAGGGTTAAAAATAGTCATTATTTTTTTTATTTTAATATCAGTTGAACAGTGACAAAACAAAAAATAGATACCAATTTAATAAAGAAGAGCAACTATTATTGAAATATATATATATACCATAGTATCAAAAAAAAATAAAGATGGCAAAAAAAAAGAATCAAAATAAGAAAAAAAATGGCTCTACATCTAACAAAAATGACCATATCGACCAGCACTCTAATGATGAGCATATAGAGGAAAATATTATCGCAAATGATATTACTATTGAAAGCAACATGCCTTCCAATGAACTTGGTGTTACCCATGAGACAATTGATGAAAACAATGCTATTTCAGAGTCGGATTTGAAAAAGCAGCCAACAGAAGAAGAACAAGAAGGAAAAGATGTAACGCAAGACAAAGTTGATGCTGAAAGCGAAATAACCACTGAAGCGCAGAATCAAAAAGAAGATGATGATGGAGAAGTAGAAGAAGAAGATGATGAAGAAGGTGACGAAGATGAAGACGAAGAGCTAACCCAAGAAGAATTGATAGAACAATTGACTGAAGAAAGAGACACTATTCAAAACCAATACAACACATTATTAAGCAAGATTTCTGGTATGAAGGCTGTTTTTCAAGAAATGCAAAACTCGAAACAAGAGCTTGAGCTATTAAAAGATCAATTGCAAGAGTACGAAACTCAAAACCTAACTTTGAAAAACAAAGTGTCAAGTTTAAACAAGGAAACAAAGACATTGAACGAAGAACTTAATGAATATGTAACCAGTTTACAATCTGCTAAAAAAGATTTGAAAGCTCAAAATGAACAAATCACCTTGATGAATTCCCAATTAAACAAAAAGGAGGAATCCAGCGACAGAGAGTTGGAAGCTATGAGAATCATTAAAAAAGATTTGGTTGAAAGAAACGATGAATTGAGAATGTTATTGGAAAATTCCAAAAATGATACAGAATTGATTTTAAAAGAAAAAGAGGATTTACAAACTCAAGTCGATGATTTTAAAACTCTAGAGAAAAAACTAAGACAAGAAATTGAGTCTCTTGAAAAACAAAATATTCAAATTTCTGACAATTATTTGACTTTGGAAAAAAATAAGGAAACCGTTGAAAAAGAATTAAAAACGGAATTAGAATCATACAAAAATGAAATTATAGAAAAAGACACCAGAATCTCTGATTATGAATCTCAATTGGAACAGTCAAAAGAACTAGAGAATTTGAAAACTCAGTTGGAAGAAGAAAATAAAAACAAGTCTTTACAAATAGGAAAACTAAGACACGAAGCTATTATTTTGAACGAACACTTGACAAAAGCGTTATCCATGTTGAAAAAATCTACTGATTCTGACAACGTGGACAAAGAGTTGATTTCTAACTTGTTTATTTCATTTGTTTCGATCCCAAGAGGAGACAACAAAAAGTTTGAAGTTTTGGAATTGATTGCCAATTTCTTGAGCTGGGACAACGACCAAAAGACCCAGGCAGGTCTACTCCATGGTAACTCTTCTTTTAAAGCAAACAATCCAAATTTAAGCATGAATTCACCATCTACTAAAAGCACGAACAACAAAATATCGAAAACAGAAAGTTTTGTATCAATGTGGACAGAATTTTTACAAAAAGAAAGTGGTCAGTAAAGTCATCTCAACTCCTTAACTGTCTTTTGAATGCGACCTTGAAAAATAAACTTTTGAACAAAATTGTGATATCTAGATATGAAGAGGATCAAGTACTAGAGAAAATAAAACATTATAGTAATACCACAGAGTAGTATACATTATATACCCCAATCATATATATAGATCCATTGTACTTTTAAATTTACAAGATTTAGTGATGTCACGTGACGCATTTAAATTTTGCTAGTTTTTGATTTTTTTGAAAGATTTTTTTTTGACCTATGGGTTTTTTTGCTCTGGTAAGTTATCAATTTCCATCAACCTTCTTATTCTTTAGGGATTTTATATATTTCATTATACATTTATTAGTGAAGCAACAAAAGACATCTAAAAAGAACCACACAGATTATATAAAACCATGTTTGCTTTGGGAAGAAGAACTATTGCTGCTAAATCCAATTTATTTTTGACACAATCCATTAGATTGGAAAGCACTGCCGCTTATACCGATGCCATTAAATTATTGAAAACTGATTTGAAACAAGCAATGCTTGCTAAAGATGACATCAAGAAAACCACTATCAGAACTTTGATGTCTTCAATCAAAAACAAAGAGATTGATACAAAAAACAAAGACTTTGACGAGTTCATGTTGGTTGAATTGTACTCCAAAATGATTACCCAAAGAAAAGACTCTATTCAAGAATTTTTGAAAAACAAAAGAGAAGATTTGGTTGGCAGAGAAGAAACCGAAATTTCTATTATTAAAAACTACTTGGACGCTTTGCCTGTTGCATCCAGAGAACAAGTTGAAGCCAATGTTGTTGAACTGTTGAAAAAACTACAAGGGGAACAAGCCGATTTGCAAATGAAGGATGTTTTCAAAAAAATTGATTTGAAAACTCTACCAAACGAATGGAACACATCTTCTGCAATCATCAGAAGCGTTGTTGCTCAACAATTCAAGAATGTTTTCAAATAATACTAGGAAACTTGACGAGACTTCAATTTTTTTGTAATACTGTATACGTTACAGACTCATGTAAATAAAATCCAATATGTAAATTCACTATAATGACAAAAAAGCACGCAGTGCACGTGACATGCGTTTATTTTTCTTTTCTGTGAACCACAAACAGACTCTTGTACACAGTAGAGTGACACTAAACTAGATATTACAAAAAGAAGATTGCTTGACATATCATCAAGAGTTGTTGATCTGGGTTAAAACAGATTTTATAAAAAAAAACCAAAACTTTTGGGGTTTTTTTGTTACTTAAAAAAGCGTTGCCAAAGAACAAGACCATACGAAAAAGGACAATCAAATAAATCTTGGGCTGTTGTATGATGAGCATCTTAACCAACAAGAAACATATTTCTAAATTAAAAATTAAAAGTATAAGATTTCTCTCATTGTTTTATGTATCAGTTTTTGCTCATCGAGTTTTTGCAGAGGAAAATAATTTTATCTTAAACTCTTACGGACTAAATATCACCAATTCCTTGCAGGGGGATTCAATGAATATGGGTAATTTCCATGGAAGACCGTTTTTGCTAAATTCTGATAATCCAGATTTTGGAAATAAATCTTATGAAGAAACGTGGGGTGCCAATAGTAATAAAAATATTGCTGACAAAGAGTTGATAAAGCCTACAAAAGTCAATCTTGTGTCAATTGGTATCGAAAACGACTTTTCATTTTCTTTTAGCAACAATTCTTTTTCAACAAGAAATTTGTTATTTTCTAGTCAGACCAAAACTCAAACAAGTGCCATAACTAGCAGCACATCTCACCATAATGTCTATGAGGCATTGAGTAGCGAGGAACCTCAGACAAAGAACTTAATTAAAAAAATCAAGGAAAGCAACAGCATGTATTTTAAACATCCTAAAACTCAAATTCTGTCAAGAAAAGAATCACCAACATCAAAATCGCAATTTGAGTGGGGTGAAAACGCGTGGTCCCGGAAACCATCATTTGTGGAAGAGTACAAGAAATTTCAAAACATGCACGAGAATGATGCTAAAAAACATAAAATATCAGGTTTATTGATAATGATTTTTATAATATATTTAATTATCGAATAAGAAATTGTTTATAATATAATTTATTTAGTATCTCATTACGTAAATAATATCTAACTGGCGCAACTGTCTGGGGGATCATGTGAGGCTGACAGTAAGTGACCTACATCATTGCCAGTGAGATTTGATGCACAGCTCTAATCTCATACAAAATTAGGCAACAAACGCTTTTTTCACTAAAAAATAAAAAAAACTAAAAAAAATAAAAAAAAATTTCACGTCACGGTTCACTCTTTTTTCCCCTCTGTGAACATGTTTACAATGAATTGTATTTAGAATATATTCACAACACAAATATTTTACACATAAAGAGAAACTCACAAACAAAACCCCAAAAATAAACATAAAATAATATTCATTCAAACATTAAATAATGGTCGAAGTATGTATTAAGGACAGTAGTGGAAGTGTACGTTTATCAGAATACCTAAATTTTACTAACAATGTTTTGTTTATTGTTTCGTGGTATATGCATCACGGAACGAACAAATTATAATCATTACAGTCGATTAAAAGAGTTGTCAGAGTCAAAACTCATCAAGAAATTATTCCAGATGAACCATACGTCGAAGGGTTCCCAGTCCACAGATGGAGCATTGAAGTGTGTTTATTAGATGCCGAGGGGAAGGAAATGACTGCTAATATTTTGGACAAAGTCGTTTACCATTTACATCCTACTTTTGTCAATCCAAATAGAACATTGAAAAAAGCACCTTTTAGAATTGAAGAACAAGGTTGGGGTGGTTTTGAAATGTCCGTTTCTTTGTTTTTCATTGAAAAAGGTGGTGAAAGAAAAGTTAAACATGACTTGCACTTTTTGGAAAATGACTACAATGTTGAACACACTATTCTAGTTCCATTAAATAAACCAAAGTTGGCCCAAGCTCTTTTTGAAAGTGGTCCAGTGCCTCAAGTTGCCGTCAGTGCTTCTAACTCTGCTGCTGCTTCCGCCACTCCTGCTCCTTCAGCTGCTGCTGCTTCTATCCCACCTGCTCCAACTGCCGGTGACAAAAGAAAGTTAGCGTCTCCTGAACCTAAAACTGTTAAGAAAACCAAAACAAGCGCAGTTCAATCTACTATGAAGGGATCCATTGACTTGGAACAGCTAGCATTGGGGTTGACTAAACTAAATGAAGACGACTTGGTTGGCATAGTCCAAATGATAACAGATAATAGCACTCCTGAAATGAATGTTAAAAATAATGTTGAAGAAGGTGAATTTATATTAGATTTATATAGTTTACCGGAATCTTTGCTAAAAAGTATGTTGGAATACGTCAAGTCCCATACAGCTGAACAATAATTTGGAAATTAATTGTAAATTTTGTCAACATTATATAAGTGTGCACATATTTTTTTTTGAATTCTTGTGTAATTATGTACAAATACATACTTTAAATAAGTATCTAATAACCCTCATATACTGAGAAAAGATATTGAATTTTTTAGTTGTATACTGTAATGTCAAAAACATACCCTGGATCAATGAATTTTTTATAAATAAGATGGTGTCCACAGTTTAATGGTCTCGTCCCAAGATCCACTTAGGACTCCATATCCATTGGGGCTAACTTTAATTTTTGTAATTTTATTGCTATGTCCATCCAAAACGCCTACAACTTCTGCTTTCAAAGTGTCCCATATCACACAACCGTAGTTCGAATAACACGTGTACATCAGCCTACCAGAGATACTAAAATCTAAAGAGACAACACCATCAGTGTCAAATGTGGAGTCTTTGGTTCTTATACTAGAATTGTCACTAAAACGTTGCTCGTTTCTATAATACATGGATGACGCGGTATCTGAGGTCATCTTATACTCCATCGGAGTCTGTGTATAATAAGACTTTATTTTTTGATGCTGGTTTACCAAAGAGTAATCAGCAATTTTACAATCTGCACGCAAATCAAACAACCTCACAATACCGTCGTCACTACCACTGGCAATTGAATTACCATCACTGAAAAAATCCAGGCAACCAATGTCTGTGTCACCAACAAGAAATTTTTGAACTGAGTTTTGTGTTCTTGAGTCCCAAAGAAGAACATAGCCATCACTACCTGCTGTGGCAAACAAATTATTTATATTAGGCCCGCTTCTTGGCAGGGCTAGCGCCAATATATCACCCAAATGCTCCGAATACTCCTTTTTTTTAATGCTTTTTGGTATATCCCATAAGCAACTTGTCATATCACCACTAGCTGTGATTATAGTTGAATCAGTTTGAAACTCACATTCAGAAATATAGCATGTGTGTCCCTTAAAAATCGACACGGTTTTTTGTTGAACCATGTTTGTTTCGTCAATTTGGTAAATTGTACAGTTGTTGTTCAGCCCCGCACTTGCCACCAATTTATTTGATGGTGAAATGGCACACGCTAGAACCCATTGGTTGTCCAATACAATGGCTTTTTTTTTGTAACCAGTGATGGGATCCCAAATAATCATGTAACCATCTTGAGATGCAGATAATATGTTTTGAGAATCTCTACTCCATTTAATATCTGCAATTTTGTTATGATGACCTTTAAGTGTTCTTACTGGTTTCAAATTCGTATTTTTTGTATTCGTGTAATTATTAGCCATTGAATGTCCACTAGTATTTAAAAATGCATTATTTTCAGTCAGACCAGCAATACCTTTTGACATTGTCAATAAACCTGCGTCTTCATTCTTCATTTTAATTTTATCAATTTGATAATACAATTGCCTGGTTTCATCCCTAGACTGTTGCAATTGGTAAGTTAAATCTTCCATTGGTGAATCGTGTGCAAATAGGTGTCAGTCCCTGTGTTTGGTTTTCTTTGTGTTATTTTTGGGGGACTAAATATTGCATATATGAAAACTCGACTTAGAGTTTAAGAATTTAAAAGTTTGTTAATTTACAGTTGAAAAGTCGAAACCGGCAAAGATCCCAACCAACAGATACTAGGCTAAAATAAAGAAAATAAGTAATGAATTCAAAAAAAGGTACAAAGGTTCAATAGTTTAGTAGCTAAAAATAAATTATCAAATTATTGTAGTTTTGAAACTCATAATATTTTAATCATTAACGACTGGCCACATTTTTTTTGGTACTTACAAGTTTTGAGGTTTTAAAAACGAAAGCCAAGAAGCCTCTATTTGGCGCTGCTGTAAAAGCGCGCACCAAAAATAAGTTAGTCCAGTCAAGTACGAGATCTTTTGTGCAGGTCAGTTTTTAAAAATGCGAGTTTGTCTATAAATACCGTACATGAAAAGATATCAAGCTATAGATTTTTTAAAGGATTGTTCTTATCCAGCAATTTGTTGTAGGAGTCAGTATCAATATCGTGTTTTGCTATGAATGATTTCATATTTAAAGAGTCAGACATTTGAGAACACAATTGAAAATCACTGTCGTTGAATTTGAATTTGTTTAAATCCATTCTGATGGTAGTTTTCTTGATAGGTTTGAGTTTTGCTTTTTGAACCTTGGTTTTGTTCCCCCCGGTAGCTGACCTTTCAATACCACCGGTAACAGTTTCAAGGTATGGCGGTACAGGAATCGATGTTTTCAGAAAGAACATTTTCCAGTTTCTAGATTTGTCTTTCAACTGGACTTGAGTTCTATTTTTTAGTTTTTCAGATATTTGACCACCTGGCCCAAACAAGTATAAAATCTTTGACCATTGAGGACCACAAACTTTTAAAGCTTGTAGCAAAGTGTCTTCTTCCTCTGTTGTCCATAAGTTTTTCTGTTTAGGCTTAGAAGTTGCAACTGCTTTAATTACACTGATAGGTGTGGTCTGTCCTGTCTCTTGAAGGGTTGATGAAGAAGTATTCGAGCTTTGAGGATTAGGTGTGGCTGATTTAGAACTTACACCTGTTGTTGAAATACCCGGTGTACTCGGCACTGAACTGACTGCTGGCGTAGACGGAACACTGCTAATTGTGGGTTTCGTCAAGCTTTCGATACTCTTGGCAGCTTTGGAGGAGTAGTACCTTTTCTGCAAGAATTTGATAAAATCGTTCAAATAATCGTACCATTTGTATGCTGCACTTAAAGATTCCAAAGTTGTAAATTGTGAAAGATGCTGTTTTCTATTTTGACATCTGTTCAAAAATTCTTGTTCAATTGGGGTGATTTCAAAAAGCTGTTGGTTGTGCACTTTTTTTCTTTCTACCAAATCGTTTTTTATCTCCTCCAAATTGAAGATTTCATCCAACTTTTGTGATGCAACATGTTTTTGGATCACTATTTCACCGTCACTGGTTGTCTCTACCAAGTTTTCATCCTGGATTGAACTGATATATATTTGCGTTTTTAATTCCAAAAGCAAATTGACATGGTGTCTTAGTAACTTTGTTAAATATACTAGATGGGTCGGGTTTAGAGACGAGTGTCCTGAAGATTTGTTTATAAATGCGAGTAATTTCTCAGATGATGAATTTTGCGGGTCTTCAACTGTTGATATGGCCAATAGGTAACCTGTATTTTGAAAACTTGTGTGATAAGAAGTCGTGTTGTTTTTCTTGTTGACTACTACTTCGTTGTTGCCTCCAAGCATATCTAGAAAAAACGACTCTATGATATCCAAACCGTATGGGAAAAACCCTAGTATTGATAAGACGTAGATACATATATTGATTTTTTGAATCGATATTAGTAAATCGTACTGTAGATATAAAGGAATGATGGAAGAGTTCAAAAGATCCTGATTGAAAGGTGATTTTAAATCTTTATTCAGAGATCTAAATGATTTTGTGAATCCCTGGGTCGAATTATTGTGCAATGTGATGTAGTAAATAAAGTCTAAAAAAGACATTGTGTTATTAACCAAAATCAAATCGTTTGCCACATTAGATGTCAAAATACCTGGAATGAAATCGTCGAATGTAATAAAAAATTTCATCTTTTTGTCTTCAAATTCCACATCATCCATTTGATCTGATTTGTATAAAAATTCTAGGATTATTTTTTTGAATAGCTCTATCAAAAGAAATATTTCCTTTGTTTCTGGAGTCATCTTGCTCTTATCGCCGTATAACATTTCAATGACTTGTGTAGAATTTCTAATCACTATACAATCCTCATCCACTGTTGACTCTTTCGGGGTGTTTGCAGGAGAGCCAATCACAAACGCAACAATTTTTAGCGCCATATCACGTAAGGTCCTGTGTATTTTTAAGTTTGATTGTATTTTAGAAGGCAAAGTTTTAAGCAATTCATCATCCAATAAGGGGATCGGCTGGTTGTCTGTTGTAATAAATTCTGTCGTCATATCATACTATTTTTAAAAAAAAATTCTTTAATACTATTATTTCTAGTCGGATTTTTGAGCTTGCGTGATTGTATTTTATTTTCCTAGTTTGTATTAAATATTATTTCAACAATCAGCACTGCCTGAATCACACTGTTCTTGTGATTAGACGATAGAAAAAGAAATTTAAGATTATCAGGTATTTTTCGGTGTAATGTTCTCGGACTAAAGTTAATAAGCCAACATTTATTTTCTTCGGCTTAGTACTTGTTTTTTTTTTTTTCCGAATTTGACATGTGACTTTTTTTTCTAGCTCTTGTTACATCCAGAGTTGTGGTATTTTTAGTTTGTAAAATTTCCTAAAAGAGTGTTCTGAGAAATTCTACTCAAACGACACAACTATCAGTTTGTTCTGAGAAATACGCTTTTGGAAATACACGTTAATTTCATTATGTTCACACAAAAGGAGTATATGTATGAAACATTGTAATAACTTGCCAACTAGTATTTTCTCTAGTTGTAAAGTGTAATCAGTTTTATATCTTGTTTATTAGTGAACTTTTCAGAACGCTGTTTTTTTTTCATGAATAAGCAAAACTCAGACAATAAATGATGACACTTGACCAAGGGTAATGACCAAAATCTGGTCAGGTGACATTTTAATGTTTTTTTTTTGTTCTTGCTAATTTTCAATCACGTGATAGATAGTTTACGTTGCTGTTGACACTTGTTGATCTCATATACAAGACAGACAGGATACATCAAAGTCAAAATCTAAAGAGATTTTTGATCGGAGTAACAATAATGAACAATTAAAATTGAGTTTTATATAGTTTATATATATACAAACACCTAGTACCTAATAAAAAAACACTGAAAAACATAAAAAGTTGAAACATAAAAACACATAAAGTACAGAAATCAAAAAGGGGGAAAGATTGGAACTCTAAGCCCTTAATTCATGATTGTGTTGTTTCAACATCAAAAATTGAATAAAATGAATTTTCAGCATTATTATAATATAAAAATTTTTTCTTCATATTCAACATTTAGATTTATTTTTTAGCAGTTTTTTTAACAACTTTTTTTGGGGCAGCAGCAGCTGGTTTTTTAGAAACTTTTTTGACAACTTTCTTTGGGGCAGCTTTCTTTGGAGCAGCTTTCTTTGGGGCAGCTTTCTTGGTGGCAGTGGAAGCAGCAGCTTTCTTTGGAGCAGCTTTCTTGACGACTGGTTTTTTAACGGCTTTGGCAGCAGCACTCAACTTGATAGGACCACTTGGACCTTTTGGTTGCAAGAAAGAACCGTCTTTGACACCGTTCTTGATAGCTTGGTTGATATGGGAAACAGAAGAAGCTGGGTGTTTTTCAGTAAAGTATTTTTTCAAAGCTTGTCTGGACAAACCGGTTCTGGATTTAGAATCCTTGATGGCTTCAGAGATGATTTCTTTGTATGGTTTTTTAGCAGCAGTGTCTTTGGCAGGCATTATATATATATGAGTTTTTTTTTTTAGTTTGGATGGTTTATCTTCTTCTTCTTTTAAGCTTTGCTGATAAAGAACGCGTATGTACTTTGAAAATAAATATAGAAATCAAGGAAATAAAAAGCGCAATCATCTAGTACATTATCCACAAATACTTGCTAGTTTATATACTTTTCAGTTTTAAGTCATAGACAACATAATTTCAATGTTTTTCCTGTCATTCGATATATCACTTGGATAATAAACAACTCCGTCTCTTTGTTCAGATACGTTTGGTGTTTCTTGATGATATATATATCCTTCTTTACAAACTGAAGAAATCATCAAATATTGTGCAGTGTTTTATGAGTGTGAATTGTTTATTAAGGTGTCACACTAATTATATAAAAAACAAAAAAATCCATTTTTTCTCAGTTACAAATTTTCTTAGTTAGAAAAAATCCCCCCAGTCAGTCAGTCTGAAAAAAGAGTTTTTTTTTTGTTTTTTGTTCTTTCGTAGAGAGAAAAAGAGAAAGAGAGAAAGGAAATTGTACGGTTTTTTGTTAAGAGAACGTGATGAAAATGGTACAATTTTTCAAAAATTTATATTTGAATGTTGAATTTAAAGCGAGTATTTTTCAGAATGGTTGAATATTCGTCTTTGAATTGTAAAAGAGTTTGTTCTTGTTGTTGATTAAAATAGTATTGGATTGGATTGGATTGAATTGAATTCAATTGAAATATGTATTAACATGTCGATTAATTAGACAAATAATTGAATACCCATCCAAGAAGAAAGAAACACACACACACACACACACACACACACAGATGTACTTGTAATATTCATAAAAAAAAGGGGTAAAAATAACGTGAATTTTAAGCTACTTGTCTTTTGTTAAGCTGAAATCTTTTGAGTTGAATTTATTCTTCCAGCGACTTTAGCCAGATCATACCATGAACACTGTGTTGTTAAGTATATTGTATTGTTGTGGTTGTCTTAGGGAGTAACGTGTTGTCATTCTTTTTGAGATGAGGTATCAACTTCTTTAGCGAGTTGTTGAAGGTAAATTTATGGGAAGAAGCACATGAGTCACGTGACCTGGCATTGAAGAGAGATGTGTGGCTTTTTTCTTGTTATTCCTGTAGAAAGAAAAGAAACGTCTGTCGGTTTTAACAGAGTAACGTGACCATAAATTTTTTTATCTTGTTGCCCGGACTTTTGAATTGACAATGTCATTTGCTCTTTAGGAGTAAATTTAACGTTCAACTCTTTTTTTTCCTATCACTTTGTCGCATATACTCACTCCCCCCCATCATGTCTTGAATAATAATCTCCTTGGAAACACACTTCATTTATTACAGGAGAGTTGAAAACCAACAAAACAATAAAAAAAATACAAGCGAATTTTTTATAACACTGTGAGTACAGGAAATTTACACTTGACAGCTAAAATAGCAAAAACTACAAACAATATAAACAAATCAAGATGTATAGTGGTGCTCGCGGTTTAATCGGTGTGAGACAGCACAGCACGTTGTTATTCAAAAAATCATCTGGAAACCCTTCAAGAGTTCTTTTCTCTCCATCCCAATTTTTCAAATATAATAGCTCGGTGATCACGAAGAAAAACCATGGGTCGTACTTGATGAGCTACGGTGGGAAAAATGATCTTTTCCACTTCACAAACATGCACAGATCGATCTCGGGGACGTCTTTTATTCCAAAAATCATTTCCAAAGTGATAAGAGTCCCAGTGTATCTAGGAGGCGGGTTGGCCGCCTTTGGCAGTTATGTTGTTTATAAAGTAGAGGAGACTACTCAGTATACCCAGGAGAAGTTGGGAGGGTTGAAAGACTTTGCTGAGAGTGTTGGTGGGTGGTTCAAGTCAGGATCTGCTACAGATGAGAAGAGTGGACACAATAATAGTAATAATAACAGCAATGATGGCGGAGAAGGAGGAGGAGGAGGATCTGTTGAAGGTGTGGCTGGTGCGACACTCTTAGCTTCACTATCTGACGATGGAGGAGATAGTAGTAAAGACAGACACGGTGGTGATCAAGAAGGCGAAGATGATGAAGAAGAGGAAGATACAGAAAACACGGTAGACACCACTTCTGATGATATGGTCAATCTAACTAAACAGATGATTGAAATCAGAAACATTCTAAATAAACTAGGATCTTCCAACGCCAACTTGACATTGCCTAGTATTGTTGTTATCGGTTCCCAAAGTAGTGGGAAATCATCTGTTTTGGAAAGTATTGTCGGGAAAGAGTTTTTACCAAAGGGGTCCAATATGGTTACAAGAAGACCTATTGAGTTGACTTTGGTCAACACACCAGATAACGAGGTTACTGCTGACTTCCCTCAAATCAGAAAGTACAATATCAAGAATTTTGAAGAAGTGAAGAAATTGTTGGTAGACATGAATTTACAAGTTCCTTCTTCTGAATGTATCAGTGAGGATCCAATCCAGATTACAATTAAATCGAAATCTGTACCTGATCTATCAATGGTTGATTTACCAGGTTACATTCAGATTGAAAGTGTCGATCAACCTTTGGAGTTGAAAAACAAAATAAAGAATGTTTGTAATAAATATTTGCAAGAACCGAATATTATTTTAGCCATCTGTTCTGCAGATGTTGATTTAGCCAACAGCAGTGCTTTGAAAGCAAGTAGGGCTGTTGATCCTAAAGGGGAAAGAACTATTGGGGTCATCACCAAGTTAGATTTGGTTCCTCCAGAATATGCGAACCAACTGCTAAATAACAAAAACTATCCTTTGAAAATGGGATACGTTGGTGTTATCAACAAGACGAATAAAAAGAAGAATGGTAAAAACTTTAATGTTGCGTCTTCCATATTTGGTGGGAATCAATCTATTACTGATGGCACCACTGGTGATAGTAAATCAAAGAACAAAAGTTTGGTTGGTAAAACTAATGCGAATGAACAATTTGAAATTCAATATTTCAAAGAAAACAAAAAATTCTTTCATAACTGCGAAGTTACTTCTAAAAAATTGAGACACAAGTTGATTAAAATTTTAGAAGTGTCAATGTCCAATGCTTTGGAGCCAACATCAAGTATGATTCAACAAGAACTTGACGATGCTTCTTACAGATTCAAAGTTGAATTCAATGATAGACAATTAACGCCTAAATCATATTTGTTGAGTCAAATAGATATTTTGAAATTAGCCACAAAAGAGTTACAAGACGTTTTCACGAGAAACGAATTGAAATCCATTCTTAGAGCGGAGTTGGATCAAAAAGTCTTGGATATTTTGTCCAAACGTTATTGGAAAGAAAACCACAACAACATGGTTTATGATGACAAATTGTCGTCTTCCTCATTTTCTTCCTCTACTTTCCCACACAATGAAGTTCAAGATGGAGAAGTTTATTGGCATAAAAAGTTGGAATTAGCTGCATCTTCCTTAACAAAGATTGGTGTTGGTAGATTGAGTACACAATTGGTCACCAATTCTATTGTTGCTGAATTGAACAACATCATGAAATATATCAACCCTAATTATGAGAAGGGGTTTATCAATGAGATCATCAATGAAACTGCTGTGAATGTTTTAAATTCTAAATTTTTTGCAACGGCAGATCAAGTGGAAAACTGTATCAAACCTTTCAAGTACGAGATTGATTTGGAGGATCGTGATTGGAAAGAGTCTAGACAACACACAGTGAATCTTTTGAAAGAGGAACTGAAACAATGTAACGACAGACTATTAGCTATTAAAAACGGTGTTGGTAATGGGAAATTACAACAAGTTGTCTCTTATTTAACCAAACTACAAACACAATATGAACAAGAAGGAAATAGTTTGCATGATTCTTCCTTTGCTCCAAAGGAAACTTTAGGTTTTTCTAAATTAATGATTGAAAGAGGGTTAGAAGTGATTGAGTTGAATAAACGTTCTCAATTGTTGAATTTCAGAATCAAATTCACCAAATCCAATAAATGTGGATCCAATAAAGACATGGACAGATGTCCTGAAATCTATTTGAATGCAATCAACGACAAATTAACCTCCACAGCGGTTTTGTTTTTAAATGTTGAATTGTTGAGTGATTTTTTTTACAACTTTCCTATTGAATTAGATAAAAAAATATCCTCATTGACTCTAGATCAAGTTGA
The DNA here is from genome assembly GCA_030573535.1 of Hanseniaspora occidentalis var. citrica. Classification (NCBI taxonomy): domain Eukaryota; kingdom Fungi; phylum Ascomycota; class Saccharomycetes; order Saccharomycodales; family Saccharomycodaceae; genus Hanseniaspora; species Hanseniaspora occidentalis. The sequence goes on from JAJMDI010000120.1 coordinate 32,499, forward strand.
ACTTTTCGCTAAAGAGGATCCAAAAGTTGCAAGACATTTGGAATTACAAAATAGAAAAGAATTATTGGAGTTGGCATTGAATAAAATCGATTCAATTTTGGTTTTCAGAAAAACATACAAGGGGTACATGCACAAGAAATGATTGATAAAATACCAAATAGTCTTTTTCTTCGTTTTTTTTTTTTCTTTTGTACTGCCGTTATATTGTTAAACAATTTGGTTTTCTCTGTTTGTAGTTTTCTAACTCTTAATTAAAGATATTAATATATATATATTACTATTTGTACATACTTATAAAATGTCTTTCGATATGAACAACCTAAAAACAATTGATATACTCTTCTTGATATGGTGTGTCAATTCTCTTTAGCAAAAAAAATTATGTAATGTATCATATCCTCTGGTGTTTCATGAGTTGGAGGAATTATTATTCGTATTTTTTAATTCTTTGTGGTGTAATGTACAGTGGGTATGCTATTCTCTTGTATCTCGTATTGTATTGTATTGTATTGTAGCAGATTAATCTCTTTTTTCCAATGGATTGTATCTCAAGAATTTTTCAATCAAGTCAACGTGAGTCAAAATCATTCTTCTACAACAGTATCTTTTCAAACCCAATCTACTCAAAGCAGTACCTTCATCGATTTCTTCTTCAGATTGCAACATGTTCAAATAGGATTCCCATTTGTCACCAACAACTTTACCACATGAAAAACATCTAACTGGAACAATCATCTTGTGTGTATCTACTTCTTCTTGTTTTTTATGATTTGGTCTGTGGTTTTCTCTTTGTGTTTATTATGTAATACTACACCCTGAACGCAACTAGTTAAGCTAAAGTCTCATCAAAATAACAAATCAAACACTGAAACTAATCGAAACAGAAAACTTAGCAAAAAAAAAAAAATAAAAAAAAAAGAAAAAAATAAAAAAACTTTTAAAACTTTACAAGCTGTGTTTTTTTAAATTACGATGGTTACACTGTATAAAAAAGCAGGTCAACATGATCACTAAGTACTTTATCACTATTTACGACTTTTGGTTGTTACCCTCAATCATTTTTTTGCCATAAATCTTAATTTCTAGTCACCTGACTGTATTTTAAAAAATATATAACATTTCTTTTTTTATTTTTTTTTTACATTCTGATGATGATACGGATTTTTTGAGTTTTTTGGTATTTTTGTATGGGAATGTAGTTGAAGATTGAAAATTTTCCAATTGGGTTTCAGGGAAGAGGAAGAGGAAGAGGAAGAAGAATTTCTTTTTTCTTATTGTAGAATTTTACTAGATATGCTTGAGTTATTATGGTCTTAATTTGTATCTACTTATCATGAACTTTGAGTTTAATGATGTCTATTATTCCTTTGAATGGTTTTAGTTGAGTTACAGGAAGTTCTGCGTATTCTGGTTGGATTAGGATACAATTACAATTTCGGATTGGTAAAATTTAAAAAACTTTGTATACTTGGCAGCTCTTGATGTAATTTCTACTGATCTGGTTTAAGTTTTCTTAATAGGTCATTAAATTCTATAAATTATACACATCTTGATATAATTATACACTTGGATACTAAGAAGACTCACCGAGCGTCAACAGAAAGAAATACTACACAAATAATACACACTATCTAAAATGACAGGTCCTAACGTTAACAAGTATTCTTTATCTGTTGTTTCTGGTGGTAGATTGGAATTACCAAGAAGTTCCAAGACCACCCACTCTATCAGCAAATGTAGCAACAACCACAATGGTTATTTGAGTAAAGACTGCAAACACTACATTGTTCCCTTTAACAATATGTTGAAAGTTTACTCTTTGGAGACTAGACAATGCGTGAAAACTTTCAAGTACTTGAACAACAATACCCTTCAACACATTTTTGATACCGACAACATTGGTGATTTGGAAATTGTTCATATTGATTTCGAAAGTACTCTAGCAGACGACAAGCCTCGTGATGAACATTTGATCTTATACACCAACAAGTTCCATAAAATTCATATCAAATACAGAGGTAAGTTAGAATATACCGAACCATTACAAGTCCAAGACCTATTGGAAAATATTAGTAGTGCTGAAGACGACTTGAAAGATGCTAGATTAATCAAAGTTTTCAAAGATGAGTTATTATTGATTGAAACAAAAGAATTTTTGAAAGTTGTTAAGCAATCTAATTTGAAAGACGTTTTGCAAGAATTCCCATTAGAAATAGTTTTGAAATATACCTGGTCCAACAACGAACAGTATCTATGTGTTGTCACTCAGTTGGAAAGCGACTCCGTTAAAAAGTCTAAAAAGAAATTGAAAAATAAACATTTGAATGGCCAATTGAAAAAAATCACTACTTTGAACTTGCACAGTTTGAATCAACTCATGGAATACACTATCTCAAACACCACACAGTCGCACTCCGTTAATGCCACCATTATTTCCTCTTTGGCTGTTAACAACGAGTCTGACCAAGTTGCTATTGGTTTTGCCAGTGGTGTTATCAATTTGTTGACTTTGAGTAACGGCGAAGCTCCATCTACTAGATTGATGAAGTGGCACATTGACTCTGTGTTGAGTTTGGCATTTGATCACTCTGATCAGTATTTGATCAGTGGTGGTTGGGAAAAAGTCTTGAGTTTCTGGTCTTTGAAAAACTCAAACACTCAGCAGTTTTTGCCTAGATTGAACGGTGTTGTTGTCAATGTTTCCGGGTTGATCATCCCAGGTATTCACTCAAACTCTCAGGACGGTTTGATCTCTGTCACATTGCAACAAACAGATAACGAGACCATGTCCGACTATCAGATTGTTGTCATCAACTCTAGTGACTTACAGTCGAAGTTGAGTTGTAATGGTCCTTTTGCTGTTTTTGAAAACAACAGTTTATACGAAAAACCAATCAGTGCCATTAACAGTAGTGCCTGGATAAAATCCAAGACTTCCAGCAATAACTCTACTCAAGTTAGTAGAAAACACAAAGACGTTACCATCAAACCATTTGTCATTCAACCAGGTGTTAAAAACTTATTATACTTCCCACACTCCTCTGGCATGTGTATTTATGATTTGAACAAAAACGAACAATTTAAGTACCAAAACCTTTCATACAATGTCACTTCTTCTATGGGTAAAGTCAGATACGAACACGAACACATCATTGAACCAAAGATTGAGAGCTTACACTTCAACTTGCAAGGTGACTGGTTAGTTTCTTACGAATCTCAAGAACAGCCTCAGGGGTTAATTTCTTCTAAAGATATCCAATACAGTTTAAAATTTTGGAAATTGGACCAATCCACCAACGAGTGGGTTTTGCAAACTAAAATTTTGAACCCACACGGGGACAGTGTTCCTGTTGTTGAAATCGTTTCTCATCCAACAAAGAAAAACTGTATTGTTACCTGTGACAACCAAGGTGGGTTGAAACTATGGAGCATTATAGACGAAAAATTCATGAGATGGGGGTTGATCGACATGAAACTACCAAACAGCAACACCAAGTCCTCTTGCATCAACATGTGCTATTCCAAAGATGGGTCTTTGTTATTTCAATCTTTTGATGATAGATTGTACATTATGGACTCTGTGACTTTCCAAAAAACTAACAGTAATGAAGCTGAAAACCAAAGTTTCTTACAATTGGACTCCAAAGTTCAAAAAATGATGTTGTCCAACAACGATGAAAACTTGATCATCTGCACAATGACTTCTATAATATGTTACAATTTGCTGTTGGGTGAATTCAGCACTGGTTTTGATGTCTACAACTACTTGAACAGCACTTCTTCTGTTTACAAACAAGGAAACATGAAAAAACTAATGGCTATCAACGAAAATAACTCTAACATCGCCATGGTTTTAAATTTTGAAACCGAAGGCAAACCATCTTCTAAAGTTTTGATTTTCAACGAAAATCTATCCAAAATCATGGGTACTTTCGATCACAATGAATACATCAGTAATGTCTCCTGGAATCATGACGATACCTTTGTTTTCATTGATTGCCAATCTAAGATCGGTGTCATTTCATCTGTTGGTTTACAATCTTTGAACATTAACGAGTTGTCTGTTGGTGATGTTTCTGCATCTGCTTCTACTACTACTACTACAGATGTTGCAACAAACTCCACTGTTTCTGCAGTCTCTTCTAATGCAGACGATGAATTTAGTAAAAACTTGAGTGTTTTGTCCAAAAAAGTTAGTGATTTGAGAGCCAATGACAACAAAAACAACAATAATGTCGATGAAGAAGATATGATTGATGGAGAAAAAACAGCTAAAACCTTAACACCAAGCTCATTTATGAACTTGTTTGACAATATTGAAAATGTCCAACTGGAAACATTGTTCGATAGTGTTGTGAAGATTCTGACATAGATTTGTGACAATAACAGTTTTCAAGTCATTGAAAGAAATCAGACATAAAAGAATAACAAAGAAACAGATTAGGTGTATGTACATAATAGATTATATAGATATTTTAATACTTTTTTTTTTGTCCTAACAAAAATGAAAACCAACAAACTCGTATTGTAATGACGTTGTTATGAGATCACGACATTATTTCATTGCTCAAACAGTGGTTATTTCAAATATGATATATATTGCTTTTACAACGCTTGCTTGCTTTTGATTTCTGTTGACACTGTTATCTCCGTATAAACCCGTTTTCTCTCTAGAAGTTTGAAAATGGCAATATTGCTCTCATCACTTTATCATCAAGATCAAAAGCACATGATGCAGTAAAATGCTTGCTTTTAACGAAATTATTTTGACTCTAGTAATACAACGTCATTTCTTATCATTGGGGAAGAAACTCCCTCAGTGGAATAGAACAAACAAGATACAATTTTTCTTCTATGTTGTTGTGTCGTTTGGCTTTGAAAGAATTGAAGAAGGGCAACAAAAAAAAAAAACATAAAAAACTAACTAAAAAAAAACATAAAAAAAAATGACGCACCTCTTTCTTTTAATCAATCATTGAAGTGACAAACAAAAGAGGCTTTTCATAAACTGTGGGCATGTCTTTAAATGTTTTGGGGATTAGGTTCTTGTGTGGTAATATATCTATAATTGAAATTAATTACTTCATGCTGTTTCATTGTAAAATTCATTACAACATTTGAAAATGTCCCTTTATATTGTTTTTCTTAGAAATAGTTGTTCATGATCTATCTAAAACCTTATTAGGTAAAGTTGTAGTCTTCTGTGACACATCACATATTTGTAGTTTGTTCAAACAAGTTTTCTTTGAAGTGTATACAAATACAAAATAAACGACCACATACCAAACAAAACCTTAGACACAAAACAACAATGACCAATACACCAACTATGGAACCGGTGATTACTTCTTTTTTAGACACTGATTTATACAAGATCACCATGCAAGCTGCTGTTTTCTCCCAATTCCCCGAAGCACAGGTGTCTTACAAATTCACCAACAGATCTATTGGCGACAAAAAATTCAGTATGGCAGCTATTGAATGGTTGGCATACCAATTCTCTTCGTTGTCTTTATTGAGATTCTCCAGTGAAGAAATCGAATATTTATCCAAAGCCATTTCATTTTTACCTAAACCATATTTAGAGTATATTGAATCTTTCAAATTGAACCCAGATGAGCAAATACAGTTTACTCACACCAAGGTTGAAAATTCTACAAACAATAATCAAGAGTTTTACGACTTGAATATACTTGTCAATGGTGGGTGGAAAGAAACTATACTGTACGAAATCTACATTTTGGCATTGGTCTCTGAAGCCTATTTCAAATTTATGGACACTGATTGGGATTACGAAGGTCAAAGGGAAAATGCGTACAAGAAAGCAAAGAGATTATTGGAGAACAATATTTCATTTAGTGAGTTTGGTTCCAGACGGAGAAGAGACTTTAAAACACAAGATATCATCATGGCCGGAATCATGGATGCTGTCAAAGAACACGAATCAAGTGAAAATTATGACACATCAAAGAAATTGTTTTTAGGTTCGTCAAATGTGTTTTTTGCCAAAAAATACAACGTTGCTCCTATTGGGACCGTCGCACACGAATGGATGATGGGTATTGCTTCTGTTTCTGGAGACTACATTAATGCCAATGCGAATGCCATGAAATACTGGATCAAAACTTTTGGTAAAGAACACGCAGGTTTGGCCTTGACCGACACTTTTGGTACAGACTCTTTCTTGAAAACTTTTGTCCCTCCATACTCCGACTACTACATCGGTGTCAGACAAGACTCTGGTGATCCATTGAAATACACTGAAAAAATTGCAAATCACTACTTAAACGTGTTAAAATACCCAAAATACTCTAAAGTCATTTGTTATTCTGATTCATTGAATGTGGACAGATGTTTGCAGTACGCTAAAGCTTGTCACGATGCAGGTTTGAACTCTACATTTGGTATCGGTACAAATTTCACAAATGACTTTTATCTGAAATCCAACCAAGCCATCAAATCAGAACCACTGAATATCGTTATCAAATTACTGAGTGTCAACGGTAATCACTCCATCAAAATCTCCGATAACTTGGGCAAAAATATGGGTGATCCTGAAACTGTCCAAAGAGTCAAAAAGGAATTGGGTTACGAAGAAAAACTTTGGAGTGGGGACAACGAAGCTCACAGATGGGCTGCTTGAGTCGAAATGTATTTTTTATAATGTTTAGAGCGTTGATAAACTCACTAGAGTGGTGTTTTTTTTTTCAAGCCTTTTTTTCTTTAAATTTAGATTTTCATTCATGCGTAACTACTATATTTGCGTGTGTCATATTAATCCTTAGGTAATTGAATACTTTACTTGTGTTTTATATAAAAAAAAAATTATAGGCATTGTCGACCTAGATGATACTGGTTATTTCTTAAAGTTTCCCATAGGCGTCATATGACTTATCACGTGATCAAGTTGTTAATTGATTTCAAATTTTTTGGTGATCTTCTTTCATTTGCACAGTGAAAAAAATGTTACTTTATACGAATCCATACAATTTGACAAGAAAAAAAACTTTGTTAGCAAATATAATAAAAATGACATTTATATACTTGAGCACACTACAAGGTGAGATGAGATACGACCACACCAATTAAATTTACACTCAAAAACCCCCCAATCAACCAACAATTTTTGATGTCTCAAGACCTATACTTGGAAGAGTTAGCATTGACAAGAGTGCTTGAACAAGCAACGAATCAAGCTGATGTCCAAAACTCAAAATTGGCAGAACAACAATTGAAAATATGGGAAACACAACCAAACTTCCATTACTATTTACAATCCATCTACTTGGATCTGTCCGTTCCTTTGAATATCAGATGGGTTGCTATTATTCAATTCAAAAACGGTGTTGAAAAATATTGGAGATTGACTAGAACAAACGCTATTCCTGCGGAAGAAAAACAGCAAATTAGATCCAGATTGTTTGATTTGTTGGATGAGCAAAATAATCAGTTGTGTGTTCAGAACGCACAAGCGGTTTCAAGAATTGCCAGAATTGATTTCCCGCAGGAATGGCCACATTTATTTGAGTTTCTGCAAGCCCAACTGTCAACTGAATCTATATGGAAGGATTCTGTGAAAGTTTACAACTTGTTGATAGTTCTTAATCAAGTCATTAAAGTATTGTCTATGGCAAAAATTGGTAGATGCAGACCAGCCTATCAAAAACAATCCATTTTGATTTTCCCATTATTGGTTCAAGTTTATTTACACTATTTTCAGAGATGGACTTCTTCTCATGGAACTGATGATTTGGATGAAGATGAGGTTTTGAGTGGTATGCACATTTCTTACTTGGCCTGTAAAGTGTTGAGAAGATTATGTTCTGATGGGTTTCAAAAACCATATGAAGTCCCAGAAGTTGTGGAGTACATGAATATTTCTATCCAGCATTTCAACTTGTTGATCTCAAAACACGGTGAATTCAACTTGCATCACGATCAGTACGAAAAGTTTATTATTTGTTTTGCCAAGTTGTACGATAGACTAAATGGTGTTATTGGTCTGGGTTCCAATCAATTTATATTTTTTCCTGCTTCAATTGACATCACTACTTCTGTTGTCCAAATTTTATTGTCAAACGCTGAAAAAGTTTATAACGAAACTGACGATACGGACAGTTTCTGGGATAAATTGACTATCAAATGTTTTAACATTTTAAAGAAAATTTTGAATTTCATGAATTCGAACAAAAGTTCAAAGACCATTGTCCTAAAAGGTAAAGAAGACGCGTCAAAGATCAAGTATATGGTAACAGAATACCAAACAAGAATTTTTAACGTGGAATTCATGGCCACGTTTGTGGATGTCCTTATAAACTACTACATGAAGTTGAGACCTGTGGAATTGGAGAACTGGTCTTTGGATGCAGAAGAATGGATCAACGAAGAACTAGAAAACTCGTACGAGTACCAAGTCAGACCGTGTGCTGAGAATTTCTTCACAACGTTGACTGAAGTGTTTAAAGATGACATACCTCAATATATTTTGAATAAATTGAACCAGCATGACAGTTTCGATTTTTTGACTAAGGATTCTTTGTTTGCAAGTTTTCAACTAAGTGCATACTGTTTAGTGGACTATGTCAACTTTGATGAGTTATTACCAACAGTGTTTTTGTCTCAGTTGAGTAGCGACTCCAATAAATCTCAAGACGAGTTGAAAATCATTATTAGAAGAATCTGTTTGATTATCGGGACTTGGTGCGAAGTCAAATGTAGTCCTGAATCTCGTGTTTTGATCTACGAATTTTTAGTACAGGTTTTATACTCATTTGATGATAAAGTTGTTCAGCTTTCTGCTATTCAATGTTTGAGAACTGTTGTTGACGACTACGGTTTTACTAAAGAAGCTTTTGAACCTTTTTTGAAAAAATTTATTGATTTGTTGTTGTACAAAATTTTACCAAATGTTAGTCTAACGAGAACAAGATTGTACGTTTTGAAAACCATCACCGACATCATCATTCAAACTAGACCGTTGATTGACGAAGCCACATTACTTTCTATTATCAAGATTATTCCGGAACTATGGACCACTTGCACCAAAGATACTCAGCAGAGTATATTGGCCAATGAGCTAATGAGATTGATAACAAATATTGTCAAATCGTTGAATGGCAAGTCGTATTTGACATGGGAAGTCAGTATGCCAATGGTTGATTTGTGCTTGAACGATGGATCCGGTAACTCTGAAATTTATACACTACTGAGTGAAGATGGGTTTGAGCTATTAAATGAAATCTTGGACAATTATCCAACAGAATCTGAAGATGTTGAATATTTCCAGAAAGGTTTGCCAAAAATTAGTGGATTTTTGAAATACTTGACACACGGTATTGAACATCGTAGTGAAATTTTGCCTACTTTGTTGGAAATCTATAAAAACTATGCTATATTACTACCTATTGATGTTTTCATCGGTATTCCGGAATTCCAAGAGATTAGCACCTTGATGTCTAAGAATTTGTTGCAGTTAAGAGACGACTCGTATGATATAGTTTTGAAGTTGTGGGACATCTTGTTGATGAAAGTCACCTCGCCTAATAATGATCCACAAACTTTGAAGCTTGGTATTGATGTTATTGAGTGGTTTTATAAGACTGGGGTTTTGAATTTAGTCACGTCTACTATATTTCTAGAAGAAGCGTTGTCTTCTTACCAACTTCAACAGTTATTTTCCATTTTGTCGAGAGTCAATTATATCAACCCTGAGAAATTTTTCAGTTTTTTGGTCTCCTACCACGAGCACGCCACGTTAAGTAAATATGAGAACGACCACATGGAAATCATCAAGAGATCTATTGTTTGGAAAGAAATGAGCATTGAGGAGGTTTTCGACAAGTTTGTTTTCCAATGGAGTGAAGTCTTGAAAACAGTTTATAACCCGAAGGAAAAGAAACTACAAATCTTGTCTTTGAGCAGTGTTTTGAAATTGATTCAAACACCACTGTTCCAAGGCGACAATGCCAAGAAACTGGTGTTGTTGAGAAACTTCAACCTGGTGGCATCCATCTGGATCGAGTTCCTTGAAGAGATCAAGGAGGACGCCAATGGAGATTGCAACAAGTACCATGAGTACGACGAGTACGAGGACGAGTACATCACACACAAGTCCACAAACTACCTGAGACTGAAAACCTTGGACCAAATGAGCAACCCCTGTTTCCACACCAGGTTCAAAGATTTCATTGTGGAACTAATGCGCGTTTTGAAAACCCATTTGAGCGAGCAAGAGTATCTGGAGTTTGAAACCAACTTGATGGACCCCGTGGTCAAGGAAAATATTCAACTTTTCCTATCTTTATAGTGAGGTTACAAAGTATAGTGTATATAATTATAATGTATCTATCTATAAGAAAAATCTGTTGAAGCATGCCTAGAAATCTACGTTCTTGTGGTAGTAGTTTGTTAGGTACTCGATGACTGTCTGGTAGCACATGATAAATTGCTGCAAGTTCTGGACCATGGAGATTCTCTGTCTTCTCAGTTCGTTGACGACGATGAAGATCAAGTCGTGCTTGAAGGTCCAGAAGTCCACGTTTTTCACCGGGTTCTCCCTGTCGTTCAGGAAGTTTAGCAAGAAGTCGATGGTGATGAAAACACCGGTTCTCCCGCACCCTGCCGAGCACAACACTAGTAAGGGGGTATCGTATTTCTTCAGGAACTCGTGTGAGGGCTGCTTGGGTGGTGATGGTGCGGGGCATTCCATGCCGTCTTGGGCTTGCAACCAGTGGAGGTAGTTTTCCGGGTCGTTCAAAAGCTTGTTTTTGATGTAGATGAACTCGATTAGCGACGAGCTGACGACACTTGCCGAGTCGAACCAGTTGGAGTACTGCAAGTGGTAGATGACCTGTTTCTCTGTACTGTTTTGGTTGTTGTTCTTCTTGCCTAGGTGGAACACTCTAAGGATGCACCCGTTCAGGTTCTCCACGGACTCGTTCAAGTAGACCTGCTCGATGCCGTACGTGTTCAAGCACTCGTTGTTCCAGTACTGGTCCCACTTGCGCATGTTCAACTCCTCGTTCGAGTTCAACGACACAATGAACCTGATCTTCTTCTGGGTGCACACTTTCCAAAAGTCGTCAAAGGTGGACGGTAGCGGTGCCTGTGTTGCTATGTACATGTAGTTTGGGTCCAACTTCGGAATGCTGATGTAGTTGGCGTTGAAGTAGATCCCCGAGGGACTCAGTGCGCTGGAGGACTCGTTGTCCGCAAGCATGCTCGCGTCTCTACTGGCTTTGCCGTTGTCTCTTAGGCAGTCACTCCCGGTATTCGGAATGGTCCTTTGGGGATCAAAGTAGTTGGTGTCGCTGCGCTCGACACACGGGCTGCTGGCCAACTTGACTCGAGTGTGCTCGTAGGGCAAGATGTTGTTGTACCTGTTCTTGTTGAAATGCTTGATCCCCTGAGTGAAAGTGTATGTGTTTATCTTTGTTTGCGGGTTGCTTTCTGTTGGACTTGTGATGTTGAAGACAGAGTCAACATCTTCTCTTTGAGAACTGTTGTTGTTGTTGTTGTCCAGATTGTAGAACTTCTTGGTGTCTAGAGACTCGTAGTTGACGTGGCATACTGCACTTGGCTGTTGTATTTTGTTGTCAGTTCTGTCTGCTGTTGAAGACACATCTTCTGGTGTGTGTCTGTTAGAGTCCATGGACTTGAACAACCTGTCGTTTTCCAGGTTTTCCAAGTTTGTGTACTTGTCGAGCATTTCCAAAAGACACTCGTTTTCGTTAAACTCTTTTTTGTTCAAGAACTGCAACCAACTTGGCATCTGTGTGCCTCTGTGTTGCGTATCCGTACTTGTACTACTGATACTTGGCATTGTGAAGGAAAAGTACTTGTTCAAAGTAGTTGGCGAGTAGTAGCAACTGTCTTTTTTCAAGAAATGCCTATTCTTCTTCTGGTTGCTGACCAAAGTACTGTAGTTACTCCCGTCGTTGTTTGTGTTTTCACTGGACTCGTTGATCCCATCCATAACAGTATTATTGTGTGTGTTGTTGTTACCCGTGTGTGATATATCTGAGGTGGATTTGGACACTCTGTGGTACGACAGGTGTTCGTCTGCACTGGGGATCTGCAACTTCAAACTGAACTTCCTTGAGTGCAGAGACGGCGACTGTGCTCTGCGTCTGTTTATACTCCTATTATTATTATTACTACTACTACTACTGTTGTTGATTTGAGCAGTATGCATCTGTGGGGAGTTCAAGAAACTCTTTCTTGGACTGACACTGTGTGAGAACCCAAAGGGACTCGTGTTGATGTAGAAGTCGCTGTTATCAGACTTTGCACTGTTGAGTTCACTGTACTGACTATCGTGACTATTTTGACTATTTTGACTGTTCTGACTATTTTGACTATCGTGACTATACAGACTACTCTGACTACTGTTTCTGCTGTGTCCATTGGTCTCTACACCAAAACTCTTACTGGTGCCACCCACACCATAGTTCAAATAAAAGAGTTTCTTCTTCTGTCTATCAGACACCGCGACTTCCCTTAGATGGTTGATAAACTTGTTCATGATATGGAACGTCGACATGTCGCAGTGACTACTCGTACTGCTACCACTACTCGTACCACTACTCGTACCACTACTCATACCACTCGTACTACCACTCGTAAAGTTATCGTAAAAGATAAAAACGTCCGCCTCAGCAATGGTGCACAACAACTCCTGCTGCTGGTCGTGGTACAGTGTCGACTCAATCAACTTGGCCAACTTGAAGTTGGGTCTCCTCAACAACGTGTGTGGGAACAACAACTGCACTGTCGTCAACCTGTACTCTCTCTCGCAGTTCCCCACCATCTCCTGCAGCACGTCGTCGAGCTGCCCACTACTACTACTCTTGATCTTGATCGGCGAACTCGGCACACTAGACGTACTAGACGTACTAGAGGTATTGGAACTTGTCGTGTCCACCACCAACACATTGTACACTCTCCCACTGGGCAGCCCTGCATCGTACTGATAAAAACTCTCCATGCTCTGCACACTGTTTATAACACTGACCTTTCCACTGGTGCATATTTCTGAGTGCAGCAAGTCGATGTACTTGTTCTTATTGTTGGGGGATGTGCTAATACCATTACCATTACTACTAGTACTACTACTAATACTAATACTACTACTATTACTACTAGCATTATCACCACTGTTCATCATTATATGTCTCGGTATGTTGATATTCATTCTTCTATGTCTTCTATGTCTTCTATGTCTTCTCTCTTTCTCTCTCTTACTCTCTCATCACCAAATTATAAAACCAAGCAAAAAAACAAAAAATTTAAAAAACAACTAAATTAAAATCAAAAAGACAAATCAAATCAAATCAAAAACACACTCATCAATACAAGAATCATCTAAGATGACTACTACTACTACTACTAATTATAACTATCACCATGTCTCTCTTACTTATATTATACATTATATATATTACGTATTATATCTTTATATTCATAATATATATTGTATATATCACATGTATAAACTACTACAAAGTACTACTACAAAGTACTACACAGAGTAGAACAAACAAAAAAATTACTAAAAATAAAAAATAACAAAAACAAGAAAAAAAAAAAAAATATTTCTTGTTTTTCAATTTTCTTTTAGTAACTTACGTAGATCACAAGTACGTTTTACTATACAATAATACTCAGTATTACGTATGTATTTTTACTATATATACCATTATAGAGTATAAACAGTATGCACAGTATACACAGTGTGAAAGAAAAAGAAAAAGAAAAAAAAAAAGAAAAAGTCTAGAACGTTTTTGTTTAATAATTTAAGAGAGAGAGAGAGAGAGAGAGAGAGAGAGAGAGACAGGGTAACTGTAGAGGATAGTACATAGGTAAGTAAAGTAAGTACGTCATATAGTTGTTTGATATGTGATTTGTTTCGTTTATATATATATATTTAGCATATACACATCACGTGATATGTGCATATACTAAATACTGAATACAAGGGGAGAGAGAGGAAGAGAGGGAGGGTAACTTATAACATTATTATAATTGAATGAGAAAAAGAAGAAGAAGAAGAACAAAATTACCCTCACTCTCTATATATATACTATAATGAATATATATAGTATCTATCAGACAGTATAAAGACACAGAGATAATATAAACAGAGAAGAGATACACAAGAAAAAAAAAGTATATATTTATACAATGGGAATAGTATATATGATCTGTTGTTGTAGTTGTAGTAGTGGTAGTAGTAGTAGAGAGACATAGAGACAAGAAGTCAAACAGACAAGATGATCTTCCCGAATATATCGTTTAGTAATGGGATTAGTGGGAACAGTGGTAGTTCAAAACAGACGAATACTAGGAGCAGTCCTTTGCGGATGAACACGCGGCTGGATGCAGAGAGTCTCGGGAGAGAGAGTCTAGGGACAGAGAGTCTAGGGACAGAGAACGTGACTGTTGACCAGAAGTTGCAACAGGTGAAGCAGGAGTACATGAAGTCGAAGGTTGCGTTGGACCGGTTGATGGCTGGTAGTGACGGTAGTAACGGGGGTGCTGGTCTGGGTGGTGGTAGTCAAGGAGGTCAAGGAGAGAGGAGGATCGGGGAGGTGCTGGAAGTGGTGCACAGGCAGCAGGTGCAGATACAGCAGTTGCAGCAGGAGTTGGAGTGCTCGAGGCAGAGAGAGTGTGTGGTGCAGGAGAAGATGCGGGAGTTGGAGTACAAAGTGGAGATGTTGTTACACCTGTCTCACAGCCCTGTGGGACATGCTCCGCAGGAGCATGTTCCACAGTACTCTAGTGGGAAAGACATGCCCTATAGAGACATATCCTACAGAGACTCATATAGAGACTCCTATAGAGACTCTTATAGAGATGGGTATAACGACTCGTATAGACAAGAGTACGGAGACTCGTATAGACAAGAGTACAGAGACCTTAACAGACCTCAGCTAATGGACAATACAGAGTATCTTTTAAACTACTCCAACAAGTGATACACTTCTATTAAGATTAAGTAGTTATATATAGACTTATAAACGAATAGACGTCAATAGAGCTTGTGGAACTTGAGCTCAAAGGAGTACGCAGAGTCTTCGGGTGAGCCGTGGTAGACCTGGGACTGCTGTCTTCCCCTGGGGAACTCCGGGCTGTGCCACGTGTACTCTCCGCCGTACCCGATTCTGTTCTTGCCTCTGTTCCAGTCGATCTCAAACTGCGTGGCTCGGTTCTTGTTGCTGTTCCTGCAACTGAGTGTTTTCTTGTCACTGCCACTGTTCTTTTCCCGCTCCACAGAACAGTACCCTGCACTGCTCTTGACCACGTAGTTCCCGAACTCGCTCTCGTAGACATCGAACTTGGCCTCTGTTCCCTTGCTCATCCAGCGGCCGAGTCTCGTGATGAACCCGGTCACGCCACCAGAGGGAGAGTGTTTGGTGCTGGAAACACGGAGAGTCCCCGTGCCGACTCTCTTCTTGTCTTTGTCTCCTCCTCCTCCTCCTCCTCCTCCTCCTCCCCCGCGTCTAGGGTTGTGGCCCCGCGGGTAGTAGTGGATCTCGCTGACAGGGCAGTTCGAGTACTTCTTGAACGAGTCGATCGGCACAAACGACTCGCTCAACAACACAGAGCCCTTGCCCACCAAGTGGAAGTACCAGATCTCGTTCAACGCGCCGTTGCGGTCGCACTTGAAAAACACTTCGTTGTCGCCAAACCCAGCGCGTAGGGCATCGCTGATCTCCTGCCTGCTGTACGTCTTGTCCACACTGGGGACGATCCCGGCCTGCTCCAACACAGCGTACGTGTCTAGCTTCTTGAATAGCTTCATCGTGGTTCTGAAGTAGTCGTAGACGGCCCGTCTCTTGATCTTCTCAACGTCTTCGATCAGCGTGGTGCCACTCCCCGTGGAAACGTCAAACCAACGTGCATAGCACTCAGGGTTCATCGTCCGGATACACGTCCCGTGCTTGTTGTACTCGTGCGTCCAGAGACTGCTGTCGTCAGCGCTGTTCGACTTCCAGAACAGCTCCATCTCAGACAACAACTGCGCCCCGCTCGTCTCCAACGCAGGCAACCTGGTGTCGGAGTACGCCGCGTCGTCCAGGAGCATCGCCCGCAAGTCCTGTCCGGCTACGATGTCCAACTCCGGCGCGCAGAACTGCTCGTACGACCCGTCGCAGTTGTCCGGCCACAACCCGTGCAACGTGAACGTTTTGTTCAAGATGGCCTGCTCGGTGTCGTTCGCCGTGTTTAGCGGCTCGTTGTAGTCCCAGAACTGCGTCAACAAGAAAATCCCGCCAGGGTACTCGTAGCAGCACGTGTCCTGCATCTCTGTCGAGTTGAGACAGCTCAAGGGGGTGTCTAGCGGACAGCTAGGTGCGTCGCCACTACCTTTGCTGCTCAAAAACCCGTGGGGTCTCTGTGGTGTAGTATTGTCTAGTTTGTTGTTCAAAAGAGAAGTCGAGGGTAGACTGGAAACAATCCACTCAAACAAATGTCTCATCCTTGTCTTCTTTGGTTTTCTTGTTCTTAGAACCTCTTTAACGTAAAACTGACTTTAAAACATACATATAAACTATAAACTAAAACCTTGAAACTTGAAACCATAGAATAAATATTAAAAGAAAAAGATAAGAAGATGAAGATGAAATAGATAAGGATCACACTTTATTGTAACTTTTTAAGGTAACCTGACCTGACTCTTTCGTCAGGTAGCACAAGGGTTTTTGTTGATGTCTCTTTTTTTTTGGTTTTTTGTTTCCTCTTTATGTCACACATTGTGAACACGCAGAGAGAAAAAAAAATCAAAACAAAGACTGAATACAACCCTTGTTACACGCAGCAAACCACGTGCACGGCTCAAGAAGAAATCTTTCTCAAAGCCTTTCTGCCAGTCTATACTAGACAGCATACCATATTGATATACTTCGATGTTAAAATACATCAATGAATGACACTCACAATCTTTTTGTGAGAGTAATAGGCTCAAACCAAGCTCAAAAGACTCATATGTTTGAACCAAAATTGCTTTTAAATTTTATAAAAGCAATAACCGAATAAAAAGTACAAATGCGAACCAGCTAGTAAACTATCTCCTAAACTCCCGAATTAAAACAATTGAAATCGTTTAAACCTCAACGAATACTAAGTTGAACTTATGTTGAACATGTACTTTTGCACGCAGAGCTTTGCCACCATTAAAAATATTTGTTGAGTGAAATGGTGAAAAATAACAATCTGTGAACCAAGTGTATGTATTATCATAACCTATGCGTCCGTTCTTGGGGTTATAAGTCATTTTCTCATCTACAGGGTCATCTGGATCTAGATAATTGCTACATGATAATATTCTAGTGATCCCAGAGCAGTTCATGTACCCTGACTTTGCTTTGAAATAATAGTCGCCATCGGCATCACTATACATAAAAAATTTAGGTGCCTTAGCACTCGAGGTTTTTAAACAATTCCCATTTTTCGTAACGTATCCGTACCTTTTTGAAAGATCACAGCTACGAACTTCAATATATCCAGCAGGTATTTTTTTCAATGAAAAACACTGATCTAATTTTGAACAAAATTTAGGGAATAAGTGAAGTGGTCCAAGATTATTGTTGACAAACAACTTTTCAGCATCTTTTGGTTGAAATTTTCCATTCTTCAAATCAAAATAATAGTTTACTCCATAGATGGATCTATGTTTACCAACTCTAATATTGACAGATTTCCCAAATCTTGACAGAATGGCATCTTGAATCATGTGTTTCGTATATGCTATTTCCATAGAAGGATAGATGTCCAGATCTTCAAGAAATGAAAAAGTGTTCAACAGTTTATGCATTTTCATAGTAATATTAAAATACTGAAATATGCATTCTACTACTTCTTCTTCTTCAAGATCATCTGTACATTTTTCAATGAAAATAGGACAATGTTTCCAACATTCTTCTTTCCAAAAAGTTAAAAATTTACCATCAAAACTTCGCCAATATTTTTGCATATCTGCTAATAAGTCTTCAGAGTTGTCTTTTAGAAAAGACTGGTTTTCTTTTGCATATTCCTTTCTCTTCTCAAAAATTTCAAAAATAGAGTATTCTTTAAACATCTTAGAAAAAATATCCGTACGAAACTGAAACCCACTACAATACAACGCGTGTATGGTAAAACTTTCCTTCACATCTTTGTTTTGAAAAGATGGAATTTGTGAATTCCACCCTTGCGACAACACGTACTCTCCTTCAGGAAAATGAAGATTACGATTACCTGTCATTTTAAACACGTCAAATGAAAAGCTCATGTTTAGAATTATTTTTGGTGTTTCATTTTCCCATTGTTGTTGTAGAATTATCATTTATCATTTACTCATTTATCAAAACATTAAAACATCAGTCATTTTATATACTTAAATTATATAAAGTACCAGACCAGTACTCTAAACACCTTTTGATGTGAATACTAGTAACCACTTCAAGTTAGTCAACATGAATTTGTTAGCCATACTCCATTGTAAGGTCGGTTGTCCCCCGCCTAGCTTTATTGAAATTCCATTAATCTTATCCCCTTCGATAACGTATGGAAATTCGCTGTTTGGAATTTTTTTTTGTATTTCATCAATCGCCCTTAAAATCGTCTCCAAGGCCATATCAAAATCATTTTCCTTTTTGAAAAAATATTTTATTTCATCAGTTAAGGTAGTACGATCGTAAAAGCAATTATATTTTTTCCAGTTGGACTCCATAGCCCCATCAGAGTTTGCATGCTGCTGCAAAACACAAATTCGTGAATATGAACCCATAGGTTCAAATGCTATTGAAGGGAGTTGAACTTTCAATCTATGAATAATACAACTTAATAACAAAATCACCTGACCTAGCCCCGCATTAATTTCTTTCCAAGACGCAGCATTGCCTTCGTATCCTCCAATTCTACAGTTGTTGATAGTTCCAAATAGACCACGATGAGAAATAAAAAATAACTCGTTATAAACATTAATTTTCCTCAAATCGTCATACTGAATTAGTAAATTTTCGTAATCGATTGACAATTTCCCCCAGTCTTTCAAAAAAGAAAAGGTATTTAGGTCCATCTCATTTACACTACCCATTAGCTCTTGGTTTTTATTTTCAATCTCACGCTCTTGTAATTTCAGTTTTTCAATTTCTACATCGAGTTTTTTACTCTCATTTTCCAATATTTCTAAATTTTTTATTAAGCCTGTGCTTTCTGCATTTAAACCATTCAATTCATTCAGTTGTTCTTTTTCTAAGTTCGAGTCCAACTTCTCAAGTAAAGTATTTGGTATACGTTTTTTTATAGGAGAAGACATTGCTGAATTTTTGGCAGAGCTGCTAGGTGTATTTTCCGTGGTTGCTGGAATGCTATTCTGTTGTTTCTTCAATTTTGTCAAAAAATCCTGATACGTGTTTCTTTCCTTAATTCCAATCTCATATTGTTTGTTCAATTCATTTAACAACAAGTCACAGCACTCACTACATAGCGGGTGATCAACTTTGCTTTTAGAACTTAGAATGTTGAAGATATTACTTAAAGCTTTCAAATTTCTGCTTAACGTCTTGTTGTTTTCCTCATCTGAATCAATCCCAGTGTGTATATCTCGATTGTGACCATCCTGCACACTTATAAAAGAAGAGTCGGATGATTCATATTGACTCTCGGACTCAGCATAAAGATGTGTATTATGTTTATTCGAGGAAGACGTGTTGGTTATTTGGCCATTTTTCTCTTTAATATCCTCATCAAGAAAAACATACGAGTCTAAGGAGTTCAAAATCGAATTGTTCAATTGCTGTAAATTTGTAACGTTTTTCAATTTGTGAAGTCTAGAATCTATACTGTTTGTGTTTCTGTTGTTTGTTGTTGTCTCGAAATGTGTATTCGTCAACGAAGCCTTCTGAACTAATGAAAGTTCCAACAAAGATTCATCTAAAAATATGGGAAGTTTGCATTTTTCACAGCAAATGGATGTAGAGTTCGTTGTCATTTTCAATGAATATGAATTTTTTGGCTTTGGTGTCTTTTTTATAAACGAGAATATATCTTGATAGGCTTGTTTACTTGTTTAATTACATATCAGGGGAGTGTGTCTATGATGGTCAATCCGATATTGAATTTCAAGATAATTTCAAAAAAAATCTGATCTCATGATCATGTGACAATAATTTTAACAGAAAATACATATTTACATAGGATAATTTACTATAGACAAGATTTAAAAGTTTCCTAAAATTTCACCAGATTCAAAATTTGTAATGCCAGTATAATCTGATATCTTTTCTATGAGGAGCCTTTAGTAAGACCATTTCTTCTTTGACAGTTGAAATGAATGGGCCTCTTTTCATTACTTCCGAAGAGGTGTTTTCCATAAACCTACGTCTCACTTCTTGCAACAAATCGTCTCTAGGCATGTCATGAGGAACTATGTAGGTGTTTGAAACTAAGGGACTTTTAGGAAAGTGATCGTTATATTTTATGACTGATTTAGAATCAGATTTTTTATTTTTCTCTTCAATATATGATTCAAAGGTTTCATCAATAGACCTTTGTAAAGGAGCTCTAACTGCAACTTTTATACCACGAGGAACCCAAATTTCAAACAACCCTGTGAACTGATAAAACCCTGCTGGAGACACTTGAAAATAGCCAATTCCGTCCAAAACTACTTCGATAGAACCTACAAATGGGGGAATGACGTGTCTAGCAAAGTTTTTTTTGTCAGCTAAAGGAGGTTTACAAAGCAAAAACGGTTCCATAGGTGCCATCTTTGGATTGTCTTGCACTTTTAATTCATTAGCGGCTGTGATCCCTTTGTCTAGTGATTTAAAAATATAATCTGGTCCTGGGATAAACTGATGGATCTTGACAATGCTTCTTGGAATCGGAATAAAATAGAACAAGCCCCCAATGGTATAGGCCTTTCCTAGAACATCGCTTTCTTCTTTACCTTTCACTGACAAATACGGTCTTTTAACAACTTTTGAGTTTTTAAATTTATCGGTTTTTAAAATCAAATCACAAAAATCTTTTTGAACTAGGTCTTGTAAATTAGGTCTGTTTAAATTATCATCAAAACCTGGAAGATCATTCACTACTTTTGTATCACCGTTAATCATATAAGAGTTCATATTTCTTGTCATGTTTGGAATGTGAGAAACACCTGCCTTTTGACTATGGAAACTTTTTTGAGCTTTAGAAAAATCAAACCTGTGACTATTAGGGTATTTTTTTAACCAGGAATTTATCAATGTAGATTTACCGGCATTTGGTGCACCGATAAGATAGTTTAAATCTCTCTTAAGTATATTATATGTTGCTTCTATGTTCCATTTTTTCAATGAGCTGAAAAAATCAAGCTTGATAGAACCTTTCTTGACATATAAATATTTTTCAAAAAAATGTTCCATGAAAATAGGTGCTTTTTTCGTTAAGCTGGATTCTGACCCCAAAACTTGATCACATTTAGAGAAAAGAATCGATAATTCGTTAGTTTCATTTTGCCCTTTGTTCCAGTTTGGGCGATAATCATCGACAATCTTTTTTTCAATCCCTATAGGAAAGTACGTCAAAGGTACTGTTTGAACGACATGTAACTGTTCATCGTTTTTCTTAGTCAAAAATTTGCTTTTAATGTCCTCATAAGTGTATTTGGTGAAATCTTTTTCTAGATCATAAGAGTTTCTATTTATCAAATCAATACAACGTTTACAACTTAAACGATGGTTACGCTCTTTATCAATCATCTCAGGAGAAAGAATTTTACTATGCGAATTTGAAAATCTTGCATCAACATCCCCTTCAATTTCTGGATCATAAAGTTTTCTTTCTAAATCTTTAGCCTTTTGGAACTCTTGTGAAAATAATAGATATTTCAAGTCATCTATTCCCACATTCTTATTTTTGGCTTTGGATTTTGGTGCGGTATAATACCCTACTGCGCTTGGGTTATCGCTTTGTAAATGGACACCGCATGAAACACAATTTGTGTCGTTTCTGTTATGTTTTTTGTGAGATTCTGTAGTATTTATAGGCTCAAGGACTTGGTGAGATATGTTTCTTTTAAATGAAGTCACCGCATTGTGACAGTGAAAAGAAGTTCCTAGGTGTGTAATACACCGTATCGAGCCGTTTCTTTTTGAAAATTGCAATGCCGACTTCAAATTAGGTCTTATCCTTAGCATAATTTTTGATTGATACGTTCTTTTAGTCGTTTCTCTTTGTGTTTAACTGTTTAACGACATTTAAAATTGAAGTTTTTATCAGTAGCAGGTGTCAAAACCAATGCGACCGTAAGAAGTGATATAAAACATTTTTCACTTTTCTTTTTTTTTTATGTTGAAATTTCATTTTTTTTTTTTTTTTGATTCTCATTTTGTTAGTTTCTTTTTATTCATCCAATGCTCTTCTGCAACGTGCAAAGTTGTACAATTTTATAGTTTGAAGCCATCAAGGGTGATTCTTAATTGTAATCCCACTGAAATTTAGCGCTGATTAAGGTATATAATCTGAAAAAACAAAACAAAACCAAGCAAAAACATTCACAATGGGTAAAGTTACTAAAGCCACTAAAAAGTTTCAATCTAAACAATTGAAACACACTTTAGACCACAGAAGAAAGGTCAAAGATTTCAAATTGAAAACTAAAGGTAGAAGAGGTAACAAAACTGACCAAGAAAAACTAGACGCCCAACTAACAAAAGAAGAGCAAATTGCTGCTAAATCTAAAAAAGAAAATGTCTTCAAGGATATGAGTGTTGATGACTTTTTTGATGGTGGTTTCCAAGTTCCAAAAGGTAACAAAAAATTAGCCAAAAAAGCCCAAGACAAAGAAGATGAATCTTCCAGTGATGAAGAAGCCAATGATGTTGATATGGATGATTTGAAAGAACAAGATCCTGAATTTTACAAATACTTGGAAGAAAATGATAAGGATTTATTAGACTTTAAATCCTCAAATCCATTAGACGATATTAGCGCTGACGAAGACGATGAAGAAGAACAAGATGAAGAAACCGAACAAAAAGTACAAGAAAAATATGATGCTGAAGGTGAACTAAGCGATGACAAAATCCAAGTCACTGTTCAATTAGTTAAAAAATGGAGTGTTGATCTAAAAACCAAACCTAGTGCAAAATTGTTGAGAAACATCATTTCTGCTTTCAAGGCTGCTATTAACATGAACAAAGAAGAACTAGTTGAACAATATAAATACGCTGTCACTGACGAAAAAGCTTTCAACAACTTGATGTTTTTAGCTTTGAAAGATGTCCCAACAGTCATCACTACTAAAATGGCTCCATACAAAATGAAAAATGGTAGTAGAATTTTATCCACTGGGGCTAACGTTTCCAAAATCTCTTCTGTTTTGCAACATCATGCTGGGTCTTTGATTACTTTGTTGAATGATATTACAAACACTGAGACTGCTGCTTTGATTTTGAACTCCACTAACCAATTGTTGCCATATTTCATTTCTTCCAGAAGAACTTTGAAACAATTAGTTCAATCTATTGTCAATGTCTGGTCTTCTACTAGAGATGTCGAAACCCAAATTGCTACTTTTGCATTTTTAAACAGCGCTGCCAAAGAATACAAGAAATCTTTGTTGGAATTAATTTTGAAAACTTGTTACTCCACTTTTATCAAAAGTTGTAGACAAACCAATATTAGAACCATGCCTCTATTGAATTTCCAAAAGAACAGTGCTGCTGAATTATTTGCCATTGATGAAACTTTGAGTTACCAAATTGGTTTTGAATATATCAGACAGTTAGCCATCCATTTGAGAAACTCTATTAATGTCACCACCGGTAACAAAAGAAACACTAAATTGAGTGCTCAAGAAGCTTACAAAATTGTTTACAACTGGCAATTCTGTCACTCTTTGGATTTCTGGTCCAGAGTTTTATCCACATGTTGTCATCCAGAAAAAGAACAAGGTAAAGAATCCGTTTTGAGACAATTGATTTACCCATTAGTCCAAGTCACTTTGGGTGTCGCCAGATTGATTCCAACCGCTCAATTTTTCCCGTTGAGATTTTACTTGATCAGATCTTTAATTAGATTGTCTCAAAACACTGGTGTTTACATTCCAATTTTTCCAATTTTGTCTGAAATTTTGTCATCAACTGTTTTTTCCAAATCTCCAAAGAAAGTCAATTTGGAAAGTTTTGATTTTGACCATAACATCAAATGTAATGCGGCTTATTTGAACTCCAGAGTTTACCAAGATGGTGTTGTTGATCAATTCATTGAATTGTTAGGTGAATTCTTTGTTCTATACTGTAAATCTGTTACTTTCCCAGAATTATCTACTCCAGCTATTATTTCTTTGAGAAGATATTTGAAAACATCTAAAAATGTTAAATTGAACAAACAATTGAACACTGTTGTTGAAAAAATCAACTCTAACGTTTCATATATCTTGAAGGAAAGATCTTCTGTGGATTACAGTCCAAGCAACAAATCTCAAGCTATGAAATTCTTACAAGACGTTGACTGGAAGAAAACTCCATTGGGTCATTACGTTTCTATTCAAAGAGAAGTCAAAGAAGAAAAAGCTAGAATATTGAGAGAAAGTTTGGAATCTGACAGTGACAATAAAGATGAAGAAGAAAGTGAAGACGATGTTGATGCTAGTGACAACTCTGACGCATCTGGTGAATCTGATGAATCTGATGAAGAAGAAGAAAACGAAGAATAAATCACATTCGAGTTCTAATATCTGTGGTTATCTTTTCTTTCTTTTTAATATTCATATCTATATATAATCATATAGTATGTATTATTTATAATTTAGTGTACATTATAGAAAATTTTCTTACTCGTGAAACAAAAAAACTTGATAATTAAATTGTACAATTCAATTTGGGCGGCTAATAGTGATCAACGCAAAAAAAATGTAAATATATAAGAAAGATGATTAATTAGTAGAGTTGTGATGAAAGTGTGTTCATGGTTCAGCAAAGTACAAAATTAAAAAACAAAGAAAAACAACAAAGAGAAAATGAGAGCAGAAAGCGAAAGTGTCAATGAAACTTTAGATGCTGATCAAACTTTGGTGGAAAATCAATCCATTAATATTTTGAAAGATGAACTGAAGATTGAACTTTTTAGTAGCTCTTCTAAAAGCAAAAATTCAAGCTCGTTTCTAAAAATAAAAAAGCCTGATATTGAGATCAAACTAAAGAAAGATTTTTTAAAAACAGATAGAGAGCTCAATCTTTTAATTAATTCATTAAACAGAGAAAAGTTACGTTTAAGCCAAGCAAATAAAATTTTAACAGAATACAACAAAGAAATTGACACACAAGAACTCATAAATAAATGGCGTGATATCTCAACAAAAGAAATGAATTATCTTCTTAACATGACTCTTTTGAAAATTGGTAAAATGGGCGGATATGAAGAGTTTTTGAAAAAAGAGCTTGAAAGTGAAAAAGACAAAATTTCATTTAGTAATGACAATTATCTAGAACAAGAGATGGAAGAATACTTAGACAGTGCGGAGTTTGAACAACTAGATACTGGTGAGCAAGAAGAGATCAGACAAACAGTTGAGCAAAGAATTCAAGATTTTCACGATCAACAGGAACAGAGAATTGAAAAACTAGAAATGCAATTTGAAAAAGCTGCATCTAAAGAGTTTGATATGAAAGAGTTATCCAAAAGATTAAATGTAAATTATGACTTAATCTTCCCTTCATACTGAAAACTTGCCAATTCATATCTTTAAGGGTTTGTAAAATGATACAGCCAAGAAGTACTGCTCAACTAATATATATATATATATGCATATCTAAAATCGTTTTACAAAAAAAAAAGGATCGTGAGTTTTTAAAGGTCATAGTTACATATATCTCCCTTTAATTTATATAATTTACATTCTATTTACTGAACACATCGTCCAATTTTAATCTAGGAGCAATGTTCATGGCCAATAATTCTTGGAATAATAATTTAGCGGCATATGGAATGGTCATCTTAATGACATTCTCACTACTTTTACAAGTAGTACACCAACCACTATAACCCATTAAACCACAGGTATTACAGACATCGACTTCGAAAGCATCAGAACTGATCATTAATCTTTCTAATAATAATTGGGAGGCACCGTAAGCAATAACACAATCTCTTTCCATTTCCCCCAATCTCAAACCACCGTCTCTACTTCTACCTTCAGTTGGTTGTCTGGTCAAAACAGCTCTTGGACCTCTGGCTCTTGCATGCATTTTATCCAAAACCATATGCTTCAATTTTTGATAATAAATTGGACCAAAAAAAATATATGCTTGTAAACATTCACCAGTGATACCGGAATACAACATATCTTTACCAGAATAATTGTAACCATGGTCGACTAAAATTTGAGACATTTCCTCTAGTTTAGAACCACCAAAACAAGTACCATATTCTAAAGATCCGTTTAAGGTACCGGCTTTACCACTGACTAGCTCAATCATTTTACCAACAGTCATACGAGATGGAAAACCGTGAGGATTCATAATAATATCTGGGGTAACACCTTGATCGTTAAATGGGAAATCTTCCTGTTGAACGATAATACCACACACACCCTTTTGACCGTGTCTAGAAGAGAATTTGTCACCTAATTCTGGACGTCTGTTCTGTCTCAATAACACTTTGATTAAAGCTTGATCGTTATCTGACACAGACATCATGACTTGATCAATATGACTTGCTTCTGGAGCTCTATAAACGACTGGAGTTTCTCTGTACTGAGAAGTTTGTTGGGAAAGAACAGAATCACTGGCATTACTTGGAACAGATTTATTAATATAAACTTGACCACTTTCCACTTTCATACCAACTTCACCCAAACCATCTGGACCCAATGCAGCATGTTGCCAAATTGGTTTACCGTTTTCATCAACTCTCATACCACCAATAATATCTTGGGTATGATTTGGATATCTTTTCAAAACACACGTGGTCTTTCTTCTTGTTTCACATCTACCAAAACCTCTGTCAATGGAAGATTTGTTAATAACCAAAGCATCTTCAATATCGTAACCAGAGTAGGACATGACAGCAACAGTGGCGTTTTGACCGGCTGGTAGTTTGTCGTAATCGATCAGTTCGATGGTTTTGGTCTTCACCATTGGCTGTTGAGGATAAATCATTAAATATAGCAAAGTATCAATTCTTTTGAATTGATTGTAGGCAATTGCACCAATTGCTTGCTTACCCATCGCACATTGATAAGTGTTTCTTGGAGATTGATTATGATGAGGATATGGAATTAAACCGGCAACTGCACCTAACACAGTGAATGGTTCAATTTCTAAATGAGTGATTTGTTGGGATAAATCTCTTTCATATAGAGCAATGAAAGAATCGTTTTCTTCATTGACATCCAAATATTCCACTAGACCTAGTTTCAAGAAATCGTCAAATTGGATTTCACCGTTTTTCAAAGCAAGTAAATGCTTAGCTTCGACGCGAGATTTCCCGTTAGAAACAATGATCAAAGGTCTACAAATTCTACCACCATCGGTGGCAATGTGAACAGCATTTTGATGTTGATTAGTGTAAATGGAAATGAACTCAGAAATCTTACCTGATCTTCTCAAACTTCTAAATTGAGAAACAAATCTAATAGGGAATCTGGTGATACCCATAAAGGTACCGTTCAAGTAAACCCCGTAATGCAAGTGTAAAGCTGATGAGTCGATCAAAGATAAATCTTCAACACCTAATAAGAAACACAATTTTCTAATTGGTTCCTCTTCGTCGTCCGAAGTAATATGTGTCATTAATGCTAAATTTTTAACCAAACCACAGGCTTCACCTTCTGGTGTATCACTGGTACATAACATACCAAATTGGGATGGTTGCAAAGCTCTTGGACCAGAAACTTTTCTAGATTTTTCAAATTGAGATGAAATTCTGGTCATCATACCTAATGCTGAAATATAAGACAATCTACTCAAAACATGAGTCACACCGGCCCTTTCCATTTTAAATCTCTTTAAGGACCAGTTACCGGTAGAGATGGCCCTATTCAAACCACTGGTAATGTTATTAGAATGGATGTTGATACTTAACAAGGCATCGTATTCGGTTGCTCTGTTTGGTTTTTTCAAAACTTTATCAATACTTGCTTTGAAATCACTGTTGAATTTTTTAAACAAATCTTCAAACAACAAGGACATCAATTGCCCAGCCAATTCCAATCTTTTGTTACCGACATAATCTCTGTCATCAACCATTTTAGGATCATTCATAGCCATAACAACTCTTCTTGTCATCAAAGCAACATACAATGCTTTTTCTCTGAAATTCAAATTTTCTGCAGTTAAATGGGCAATCACAGTTGTTGCGATAGCTTCGATACCTTCTTGTAAAATAGACAATTTTTGTCTTCTAATAGTTTTGACTTTAGCACCAATAAATTCTAAAGCTTGCTTTTGAGTGAAAATTCTGTATTTGGCAGCTTCTTCGAAATTGACTGCAAAAAGTTCTTGATAAGTACTGTCGTTACCACAAACCAATTGCACGATTTCCAAATCACTGATGATACCACAAGCTTTCAATACAATGACAATAGGGATTTCTTCAGAAATAGAGTTATGTTTCAAATAGATTTTGTCGTGTTTGGTAACAACATATGTTTTAGACTTTCTTTCATGGGTAGAAGATGTAACAGAAGCTTGAACAATTTGTTTTTTGTCATCGGCTTCAACGATAATTCTATTTTTGGACAATTGTTCTTGAACTAAAATGACTTTTTCTGTACCATTGACAATGAAATAACCACCTGGATCCAAAGGACATTCATTCAATCTAGCCATGTCTGTTTCGTTTTGACCGTTCAAAATACATTTGTTGGATCTCAACATGATTGGCATTTTACCAATCTCAACATCCTTATGCATAATAATCTTTCTACCTCTGGTATATTCAACATCAACGTAAATTGGAGCACTGTAGGTCATATCTCTTAATCTACATTGATGAGGTGGGATGATTTTGTCTTGAGTAGAAGCGTTTGATCTGTGACCGATTCTAATGTCAACGTATTTCAAGTAAAATTCAGGATCGACATCACTTAAAATAACTCTATTGGCTTGAATAATTTTTTTCAAATCGATATCAACAAAATAATTGAAAGAATCCAAATGTTGTTTGACCAAACCTTTAACTTTCAAAAAAGCAGGCAACAAGTTCCATTTGTCTTCTGCGGTGTTGATTTCGTCTGTAAGACCTTTCCCTTTGTAAATTGGTTTCAATAATGCATCAAAAGATTCATCTTTGATATGATGGTGTGAACTATCACTCACAATGTCTGTCATCTTTCCTTTCTCTGACTATATCTTACTAGATCTTCGATAATTTAACCTTGTTTGTTCTTTTTTCCTTATTTGAAAACAAAAAACAAAATGCTGGAAGAGGTTAAAATAAAAAAGTTGATGAAATAAAATAAAAAGTAATTGATTTGAATGAATTAAAGGGATATGAAATAAATCACAAAAAAAATTGAAAAAATATCGATTAAAGGAAATCTAAAGGATAGATGCTTGGATTTATGGTTTATTTGTTTACTGAAACTACGAACGATGATAACACGAATTGTTAAATTCA
>JAJMDI010000120.1:62190-90699 GCA_030573535.1 Hanseniaspora occidentalis var. citrica
AAGAAAAGTTTTTGTTTTCAAGATTTTTTTTTTTTTCTTTACTTGATCAAAAAAGAATGGTGTGTTCCGGGTATTAACACATGATTTGTTTTTTTTTTTTTTTTTTCATATTTATGTTCATGTTAAGGAATCAATGCATGTAAAAGGACAAGAGAAAAAAACTAAAAAGTTAAAGCTAAGCTTACACAGTGATCCGCTCCTGTGTTATAGGCATTGTGATTGAAATATATAGATATCAATTTCTCTTTTAAGTTCAATTATCTTTAGATTCTTGTCTATATTACCTTAATATAAACCATTTTACAAATACATTGTATTTATTTTTGAAGAAGTCTATCAAAAACTTTAAACAAAAAACCAAGCCGACACATTGACAAATTGACGTTATTGGGTTTTGGATTTTAGACAGTAGGACACACATAGTTTTGATTCGTGTTTTTTTTATTTCTAAGCAGATAGAATAGATATACATATAGAGAAAAATACGAACAAGAAGATAAACAGATAAACAAACATGTCCGCAACAAGCACAAACAATTTATTTAAAACTACTGTTCTCGAGTATTTAGAAGGATTGCCACAGAATGTTCAGAGTAGGTTGTACGAGTCACCTGCTTCGTGTTTGGCTATTTACAGAATTTTGCCGCAATTGGCCAAGTTTTTGATCATGTCGATGGTTTTCAATGAGGAAGAAGTCGCGTTGCAAGATTTGAGTGCGTGGGTTAATCAACAAGGTAAATTTGAATTTAATGAGGCTATAAAAACAATGAGTTCCTTGCATATCATTGTCAAGGCAACCCGTGATCTAGATCGCCGTTCTCATGTTACTGTGAACTTGAACAACGTGTTCAGATTGAGTTTTAGAAACGCTTTGACTGGTGGTGAAGTCAACAAGTCTTTTGGTGTTATAATAGACGATGGGCATGACGACATTGTTCTTGACTCTAATATGGATTCTTCAACTCTTGAAAAATTGAAAGCCATTAAAAGATCTAAACAGAAAAAAAACACTGCTAAGAGTATACAATTTCTAGATCAATATGCAGCAGACAAGTGGGAAACCATTTTGCATTATATGGTTGGTACTCCAGGGATGAAAGCACCAAGTGAAACAGTATTGAATCTTTTGATACATGGTAATTTGATGAAAGAAGAGCAAAACGGGGACTTGAAGATTACAAATGAAGGTTTCCAGTTTCTTTTGCAAGAAGTCAATGTGCAAATCTGGTCTTTATTATTACAGTATTTGAAATTAGCGGAAAGTTTACAAATGAATCCAGTCGATGTTTTAAATTTTATTTTTATGCTGGGGTCGTTAGAATTGGGTCAAAGATATAGCATAGACAGTTTGACAGATGTCCAATTGTCTCTTTTGAAAGATATGTCAAATTACGGGTTGATTTACCATGACGAGCTGGCAAGAGAGTTCTATTCTACCAGAATGGCAACCATCTTGACATCTGATTTGATGTCTATCAGATCAGCATCCAACGCAATGAACAGTGTCATTGCAAACAAAGACATTGAGGAAAATACAGCAGCAAAACAGTTGATGAACCAAGAAGACGAACTAGATCCAAGCAACATTGTAGATGGAGCCCTACTTATAGAAACCAATTTCAAACTATATTCATACTCGAATTCCCCTCTACAAATTGCTATTTTAAGTTTGTTTGTGCATTTAAAGGCTAGATTCACAAACATGGTCACAGGTCAGATTACCAGGGAGTCTATCAGAAGAGCATTGAAAAATGGTATTACTGCTGAACAAATCATTGCTTATTTGGAATCGCATGCTCATCCACAAATGGTGAGAATGGCTGAAGAGCAATTAATGAAGAAACTGGAACTAGATCCAAACATCCAGGAAACCATTCAAATCTTGCCGCCAACTGTGGTGGACCAAATTAAACTATGGCAGTTGGAGTTAGACAGAATCATGCACTACGATGGTTATTTGTACTCTGATTTTGAAACTTTGACTGAATACTCTGAATTGGCAAGATACGCAGAAGATATTGGTGTTTTGATTTGGAGAAATGATAAAACGAAAATGTTCTTTGTCGACTACGAAGGTAACTCCCAAGTTGTCGAGTATGCTAAGAGAATGGTCAAAAGTGAGGATTACGATGACGAGTAGTTTGAAATATCAGGTGAATTTGCAACTCTATGTTACGAAAGAAATAAAGTGACAAAAAAGAGATTGACTGAGAGGAGTTCAGAACTTTGATAAGCTAATCGACTATAAATAGACACGATCAATATATATACATATTATAGATATTTAATTATGTTATTTTGTTAATCATAAGAATAACTAAAAATAGTTCAAATTCATGACCTTAATTTTACTTTTATTGTTTATTTTTAACTATTGGGTCTTTTATTTTGTGTGATGAGGTTTATTACTGTGTTTGCTAAAATGTAAAAACAACATATAAACAAAAAAACCTTTATCACGTGACGTTTTGTGTTTATAGTCGATGAACTCCAACACTTCAAGCATGGACTAGTGTAACAAAAGTTAAACGATAAAAACATGTTTTATAATAATATCGAAAATTAATCAATATGGTACTAATATACAAATCTAATAATATACATAATTAAACAAAAAAACTCGAAAAAAAAATAATCTAATATTCGAAACAGAAACTAATATACAAAAATGAAACAAAATTCATAGCTGCATCTGGTTCCTTCTTAGGTTCAAATCAATGAATCCAATAAGAAGACAAAAAAAAACAAACAAACCTTATTTATATGTTGCACATAGAACGAAAAAAGAATATTTAGTATACCTATGTTTATTTCTTCACTACCTTGGAAAAAAATAAAACTGAAAACCTAATGTAAAAATGGAAAAAAAAAATTGTATTTGAAAAATTTGGTTTGAAATACCCAAATCTTTTTGGTAATGTCATCGAGACGTTAACTATCGAGAACGTGCAATAGCATTTAATAATTACTGAGTTTAATATACAAAACCAATGTCTTGTATTATTTTTAGTTAATATCGTGAATAAATTGTGCAATTCATTTGTATTTATATTGCATTGTATTCACTTTTTTTTTTTTCTGTTTTTTTAATGCATCTTTCTTCCTCTGTGCTACTTTTTTAATTCCCCCTATTGGTTTTTTATTACTAAAGTTCAAGCTAAATCTTCAATTTTTAGTGTTGTTTAAAACATTAATCGGTGATAGCAATCTAACATAAACTTTTCATTTTTTTAAAAAAAAAACACAATGGAGAAATATTTTTGAAAATGAGAACTTTAATAATTGTTCTCGAAAAACTTGTTTCTTTTCTTGTTCTAATGTTTGTTTTCTTTTCTTTCTTTCTTTTTTCTTTTGCTTTTATTTTTTGTCATAATCTTCTTTGTAGCCTATACCATTTTAATTTTAAGGATGTAATAAAAATAAATATAAATGAATAATAATAATAATAATAATCGTGGAAATAATTTATAGTGATGAAAAAAAAAACATATGAATTCATTTTTATCAAAAAGAAAAAAAATGATTCAATGTCTCTTAGCACCATAGATTACCACCAGGAGTTAGAACCAGCATTGGAAGAAGCAGTGTTGTTACCCCAAGAAGAGTTACCGTCGTTGTTGTAACTTCTTCTTTGGTTGTTGTTGTTGTTGTTGTTAGAGGAACCCCAGTTGGAAGATTGAGATTGTCTAGCGTTACCCCAGTTACTGGCACCATAGTTGGATTGTCTTTGGTTTGGATTGTAACCTTGTTGTTTTCTAAAATCTCTGGTGTTGTTGGAAGTTCTAGAAGATTTTCTACCATGAGATTCAACCATGTTTTTCATAAAAACAGGAACTTCTTGTTTAGCTTCTTCCAACAAGGAAATCAATTCAGGAGCCAATTTCTTGTTTTCAAAAGAAAAGAAAGAGGTAGCAACACCAGTGTTACCAGCTCTACCAGTTCTACCAATTCTGTGGACATAGTCATCAACATCGGTTGGTAGATCAAAGTTGATAACATGTTTAAC
Source organism: Hanseniaspora occidentalis var. citrica (assembly GCA_030573535.1). Lineage (NCBI taxonomy): Eukaryota > Fungi > Ascomycota > Saccharomycetes > Saccharomycodales > Saccharomycodaceae > Hanseniaspora > Hanseniaspora occidentalis. The sequence goes on from JAJMDI010000120.1 coordinate 66,197, forward strand.
GTTTGGAATATCCAAACCTCTAGCAGCAACAGCAGTGGCAACCAACAAGTTAGCGGCACCTCTCTTGAAAGCAGCCAAAGCTCTTTCTCTTTCAGCTTGAGATCTGTCACCGTGAATAGCGGTAGCTTTGAAACCACTGACAATCAAGAAATCAGTCAAAGCATCAGCCATTCTTTTAGTTTGAACGAAAATCAAACTCATTTGGGAAGCATTTTCATCTTCATCCAAAATGTCCAACAACGCTCTTTGTTTATCATGTTCTTCAACATACATGAATTTTTGGGTAATGTTTTCAGAAGTAGAACCAACTCTACCAATGGTACAGAAAACGTAGTCGTTTAAGAAATCATGAGCCAATTGCTGAATATCAACTGGGAAAGTAGCAGAAAACATTAAAGTTTGTCTGACGTCACTGCCTGGCATGTCGTTTTCTTCAACAATTTGTCTGATTTGAGGTTCAAAACCCATATCCAACATTCTATCAGCTTCATCCAAAACCAAGTATCTAATGTTGCATAATTTGACAGTACCTCTGGAAACCAAGTCAATCAATCTACCTGGAGTAGCAACTAACAAGTCACAACCTTTAGCCATGTTAGCAATTTGTGGTTCAGCACTAGCACCACCGTAAACAACACATGGTTTAACCCAAGATCTGTAACAGAACTTTTTAGCTTCATCAAAAATTTGAGAAGCTAATTCTCTGGTTGGTGCCAGAATCAAAGCAGTTGGGTAACATGGTTTAGTGTAGTACTCTCTGTTTGGGTTTGAAGGAGTTGGCAACGGACCGTTGTCAAAACATTCACTCAAAACTGGAAATAAGAAACCACCAGTTTTACCAGAACCAGTTTGAGCACAAGCCATCAAATCTCTTTTAGCAGCAATAATTGGAACAGAGTATTTTTGAACTGGAGTTGGTTTGGTAAATCTAGCCAATTTAATGTTTTCCAACAACAATTCGTTGATGGGAGGAGAAGTAAATTCGGTAATTTGTTCTGGAACATCGTTACCGGTGGCTTCACTTTCAATGTCATCGTAGTGATCAAAGTTGATACCTTGGGTTTGGAAAGATGTATCTTCTGGGGTACCAAATAATTTCACTTCGTATTGTTCATTTCTTGCAGCTGGAATATGCTCACCCTTAGACCATCTACCGTAGTTAGAAGTTCTTTGGATTTGAGAGCTCTTGGTGTCAAAGAAGTTTCTGTTACCACCGTAACCACCTCTGCTGCTACCACCGAAACCACCTCTGCTGCTACCACCGTAACCACCTCTGCTGTTACCACCGTAACCACCTCTGCTGTAGCCACCAAAGCCACCTCTGTTGTTATCACCGAAACCACCTCTGTTGTTGTCACCGTAACCAGTATTGTAACTTCTGAAGAAGGAGTTACCGTTGCTGTTGGAAGGTTGAGGAGCAGATGGGTCTTGGTTGTCTAAGTTTCTTTTACTTGGAGGACGATAAACCATTTTGATTTGTAATATTTATGGTTAGTTTTTTGTATGATTTTTTTGTGGTTCTAGTTTATTAAACGGACTATGTAGTTAATATCTCAATATAGTAAAGAATCTTCAATATTGATAATCAGAAAGACTCTACCCTTAGACAATATTTCATATGATTAAATAATCTAAAAATACCACTGATATATCATACTTAGTTAAGAATAGACATTACACACATACTCGGAACATGAGAATATATGAAGAAGAAAACTTTCATGAAATGAAGAATCAAAGTCGCAGAGACGAAAATTTTTCAGATATCAACAAAATTTAAAAAAAAAAAACAAAAAAAAAATCTTTTTGAAAAGTTTCTTTTTCGTTCTATTTTTTTTTGGTTTTGTCCCGTTTTGGTGAAATATCATTTTCAACGAACAATGGAAAATACGCACACAAGAAAAACACATAAGTTACCCGCGTGTAAGAACTTTAAAAATTTTAGCCATTCACGTGATATTTTCTAAAATTATGGTTTAAGCTGAATGACACAAAAAGAACGTGTATATCTTGTTGCTATACAGTTTAAATTGATTAAACATTACTTGAATCTACGGTATTATTGAGATAGTTTCCTTAAAACGACTTTAATTAAAATATTGGTATTTTATTTATACGCAGAAAATTCTCAATTCCATACGTAAGTTGATTTTATAAATAATTCATTTGAAAGATATAAACATAAGTTCTATGACTTTGAAAAAAGTTCAAAAGCAAAAAAACACCAATCAGTTGAAAATATTAACAGATTATAGCAATAAATTTTATAGAGTTTTTTTGTAAGTGAAAAAAAGTTAGTAGCGGTATGGTTCCTTAGTTTCTATGTAAGTCTAGAAACGGTTTTTGGTCATAAAAGTTAAAAGTTGGTTCATTTGCTCAATTACTACAAGTGGTATTCAACTTACATCTTTTTCTTTGTACTTATAATTTAACAAAACAAAAACAATGTTCATGAATAATACAACAGCAAAATGTTATATAATAAAGCAAAACACTTAAACAGGTCAACAATTCTAATATTTAACTTTCATCAAAATACAAACAACTTAATTATTATAAGTCAAAAACCAATTAGAAGAAAACTTTCTAAAGCAAAAGTGTATAAATAGATGTAATTTTAATTAAATTGCAAAATTATTTTTAGCTTTGTTGTTAATTTTATAGACATGTACTTTATGTTATATTATATTATATACAAAAGTATAAAGTGTAATCAAAAAGACTAAATAAACAACACACAACCAAACAAAAAACTCAAACTATCAGCACATTCTTTTTTTATGTTTAATCACAATCAAAATTTAACTTCAACTTTAGGTGACGACGTTGTAAACAAAAAAAGTTTAACAATGGTGTATACGGACACCTCAACAAGCTCTCATGTGAGTGACAATGATGGCTTTGTTTTGAATGTAATCAATAGCAACGAGAACAATGATTTGGAAATTAATGCAAGTCCATTACCTGACATTATAAGCTTAACATCAGAGCACAAAAAAGATGATATTATATCAAATGAGCATCCTGATGATTCAAAAAAATTAAAAGAGTCCATCAAGCCAAGACATACTAAAATGATAGCCATGGCTACTGGAATTGGGACCGGGTTGCTAGTAGCTACTGGTGGACAAATTTCCATTGCAGGTGTTGGTGGAACTTTGATTTCCTATTTAATTGTTAGTATTATGATTGTTTTGATGTTTTATTCCTGCTCTGAAATTGTTGTAGCCTTTCCGAATATTAACTATATTCAATACTCAAAAAGATTTATTGATCCTGGCGTTGGGTTTGCTGTATCTTGGGTATACTGCTTCCAATGGATGACTACAGTTCCTTTAGAATTGATTACTGCCTCGATGACAATTAAGTATTGGAATCAAAATATTTCACCTAGTATTTTTGTTACTGTCTTTTACATTTTTATTTTGAGTGTAGCATTTTGCGGCGCTAGAGGGTATGCAGAAGCAGAATTTGTTTTTAATACTTGCAAAGTATTGATGCTAATTGGATTTGTAATCTTAGGAATTATTTTAAGTTGTGGTGGGCTGGGCACAGAACCTGTCCAAGAAGCTAGCAAAAATTACTACGTAAATCCAGGGGCTTTTAATACAAATTATAATGTGGTAAAGACAATATGCTCTACTTTACTTTCATCTACCTTTGCATCTGGTGGTGTTGAATTAGTTGCTCTTACTGTAATTGAGCAAGATAAAACAAACTTGGCCAAATCTATCAGAACAGTTAGTGCTCAAATTATTTTAAGAATGCTATTTTTAATTTTATTGCCTTTGACAGTTATTGGATTTTTAGTTCCTTATACTTCTAATGAGTTATTGGGATCTGATACCGCATCGGTGCACTCTTCTCCATTTGTTATTGCTATTTCTACACATGGAATAAAAGTTATTCCGTCTATCATAAATGCCGTAATTATCATAGCTGTTTTATCGGTAGGGAACTCCGCCGTGTATACATCTTCAAGAAGTTTAAGAGGCTTGGCGCTACAGGGTTACGCTCCTAAATATTTCACCGAGCTAGATAAAAATGGCAGACCAATGCGTGCACTATATGTTACATTTAGTTTTGGGTTTTTGTCTTATTTGGCGGAGTTTAAAGATCAAGAAATTATTTTTCAATGGTTGGTAGCTATAGGTGGAATCAGCTCAATTTTCATCTGGACAATTATCTGCATTTCACATATAAGGTTTAGATACGCATTAAAAAAACAAAATATGAATATGAATGAGTTGGGTGTCAAATCTCCAACTGGATTAATTGGTTCTTATATTAGTGTTGGGATAAATATTTTAATTATTTGTTTATCATTCTGGGCTTCTATGTGGCCAGTCGGGAAAAATGGAGAAACGGACGTTATGAACTGTTTACAATCAAATCTAGCAATATTGGTTGCTTTGATATGTTACATTGGCTATAAAACATATACAAGAACATGGGGTAAATGGTATCTAAAAGCCGAGGAGATTGACATTACAACAGACAGAGCAATTTACTATTTTGATCCAGTTTTACAAAAAAAAGTTGCAGTGGCAGCAGAGACTACACACAATGACCACACTATTGATAAAAATAAAAAACAAACTTTTGTTAGCTAAATAATTCTTTATATCACATTTATACCTGTTTAAGCAAATTTTAATTTCATTATCTTTCTTTTTAAAGGTGGTTATACTCGTAGTGTTGGCGCACTGCATGCAACCAATTTTTTAACACAAATCCGGGTACCCAAACTATGATATGTCAGAAGAAGAAAAATTTTTTATCAAAAAAATAAAAAAAAACGTAAAATTTTTTTCACAGACAACCGACCAACCTACTGGATTTAAGAACTATTCATTGGGATATAACATTAGTGATAACTATGAAAATTACTATTCAAAAATAATCAAAAAAACCAGCCAAACCACAACGCAAAATGTCTAACCTATCAGAATTATTGAGAGGCTCTCGTTTGAGTCAGGTTCCATTGAAGAAAAACGTCAAATTGGTCAATGCACCAAAGAAATATTATCCTTCTCATCAAATCATAGCAACCAAACCAAATACCATGAGAGAATTCAAGGAATGGGGGTTGAAAGCCGCTATTCCTAGTGTCAAATCTAAAACTAAATACATTGTTGTTAACGAACTAGATAATAAATATAGAATGACTGAGTTTGAGCCAATCAGTGGTGGTTTTAACTGGAACAGATTAAGATTGCAAGAATTGAATGTGGCCCCAAACTATGTTCACAAAAAAAATCCATTGTTCTTTAAAAATGAAGCCAAAGAACCATCTCTTAAAGCATTGCTAGACTCTAAAAGCAAAAGAGAATATTTGAAAAGTGATTTGTTTAGATCGGAGTTCAAAGCTTGGATGTTGGAACACTACCCAAATTCTTTATACCAAAGAGGTTTCAATTACAGAAACTTGGAAAAAGAAACCTTGGAATTTTTGAAATCCAAATTTAACAGTCACAAGCTATCTATGACCAACGATATTGTTGGTTGCGGTGGGTTATCATACAACTTGAAAGGTAGAATTTCCAATACTCCAAATGGGTTTGTGATGAACCCAATTGTTCCAGGTAGAATTTTGAATGGTCCAACATCTTCCGAAAGAATTGTTTCCGTTGCTGGTTTCGCCGGTACTGGTAACAACAATGAAAAATTCGACAAGAAAGAAAAAGACATGGGTAAAGGTGTTTTCAGAGAAAACAGGGTTCCTATCCAAGTTAAAGAATATAGAGTTGTCAACGACGGTTCTAAGATCAACACTGAACTAAAAGTTAACATCATTGATGATGTCAGTCAAAAATCGGGCTCTTTGTCTGGTACTAACAGAAAGAAGTTCATGAACTTGGGTGCTGAAAGATCTAAACCATCCAGTCCATTTGTCAGTGACATGAAACAAAGTGAAACTGCTGTTATGGAATTTTTGAGTGGTATGATGAAAAAAAATTAAGCAACACCGTATTCATTTGTCCAACAATTTTTTCATCTTTTGCACCAATGGATGTGTATGAAAAGAGAATTCTTTAAATTGAACGAGCAAGCCAAACATCGGCAGATGATTAAATGTATATAGAGATGGTCCAAGATTCATTGATTTGATTTGATGTTTCAAGAAATCCAAAAAACAAAAAAATTCCATATAAAATTATGATTATTATTCCTGTATATGAAATTTTTTAAAAAAAAAATTAAAATAAATAAATTAAAGTAGTCTTAGATCGTAAATCAAAAGGGGTTGAAATGACTTGAAGTATACAAATAGGTGAAGATGAGGGAGTAGTAGCACAATTTAGATATCGTTTCATTCACATAAGAACACCTTTAGTAGAAGGTACGTCGTTTGTACCGTTGCTTTCCAAAGCGGATCTCAAAGCAACAGCGACTGCTTTAAAGGCACTCTCCGATTTGTGGTGGTCGTTTTCACCTCTCAAAACATCGACGTGTAAAGTGACTCTTGCGGCCTCGGCAAAACTCATAAGGAAATGTGGAATCATTTCTGTACTCAAGTCGCCAATTTTCTCTCTCTTCAACTTAAGATCACAAAAACAGTATGGTCTATTACTCAAATCAACGACAGCTCTACTCAAGGCTTCGTCCAAAGGTGCAAACCCGGTACCAAACCTTTTAACACCTCTGACCGGCCCTAAAGCTTTCAAAAAAACCATACCCAAGGCAATACCACAATCTTCAGTAGTGTGGTGATCGTCAATGTGCAAGTCACCAATACATTCAACGACTAGGGACCAGCCACTGTGTTTAGCCAAGGCATGGATCATGTGGTCTAGAAAACCAATACCGGTGTGAATGTCAATCACTTGGGATGAAGTTGTTTGAGAGGCAACATCACCTTCTGCTGACTTATGTTTGTCGTCAAATAGAGATTTGTAACCGTCATCGAATTTGACAGGACCCCCCTTGATATTAATGGCAATTTGGATTTTTGTTTCGTTTGTAATTCTTGAAATGAACGCAGCTTGGGTCATTGTGTCTTTTAATGTTAATCTTTAGTTGTTCTTTCTTTTGTTTATTAACTTGGGCTTTTATTAAGTTGGTAGAAATAGGTTTTTTTTAACGTAAGTATCATTTTAAGCCAGAGTGAAATCAACTCAACTTTAAGAAAAGAACCTTCCGTGAATCTCGTTACTATTTCAGTAAAAAGAGTCATACTACCTGGACAAGAGTAAATTCCAGTGGAAAATCTTAAAAATCTCTACTTGATCACGTGAAAATATTTTAAGATTTTAGGAAAAAAGAAATTTTCTGCCGTGTGTTTTTTTTTTTTTTGAAAAGTAGATGAAGGCAAAACGTTATGCCTTTATGATCTTGAAGTGCAGTTATTTTATGGACCTGTGATACAACCACTATATATGAACCTTGAAATAGAAAAGGAAATATCCAGAAATCAATACAAACGGGATTCAAAGCTCTAGATGAAGATTGGTAACATTTTGTTGGCAGGTGTTAGAGCACAAAACAAGCTCAGGTTTACTAACAAAACCAAAACTACATCCATCGAGTCTTTATTACCTAAACAGACCAGAGTGAAAGCTTGGGAGAAAACTGGTGAAGATAAAGAAACTTTTTTCAAAAGAAAACATGCTCATCACCATGCTTGGGAAAAACAAAAAAAACTTGAAAAAGAACAAGCCAAGATGGAGAGAATGAAAGAACAGGGCAAGTACAACACTGGGTTTAGCAAATATGGTAACAGTAATGGAAGAAGCAGCAGACGTGATGAAGAAAAAAGAAGCGAGAACTTGTATGACTCGTATTTTGACTACGTTTATGGGGTGAACTCAGTGAGAGCTGCTTTGATGAAGAGAGATCCTAAAAACCACAACAGATTGTTGTACTACAATGAAATCCCAGAAGAAATCGATCAACTTTGTGAGAAAAGCTTGGTTGGTAAATACGAAGTTGACAGTAAAAACGTTTTAAACAACCTATGTAAAGGTACTGGTTCTTCTCAAGCGTCCTCCGGTAAAATTGTACATAACAATGTTGTTTTGGAAACCAAGAAAATTGCACACCCAGTGATATCTGCATTGCCTGATTTGTCCACTTTGGAAGCTCCTTCATCAACTGCGTCTTCTCCTGCTAAAGTTGAATTTGAACTTGAAGGTGTGAAGATTACTTGTAAAAATGGCGAAACCCCTATTGGGTTGTACTTGGATGAGATCCATGATCCACACAACATGGGTGCAATCATCAGATCTGCGTACTACTTGGGTGTGGATTTCATTGTTGTTAGTGGTAAGAACTGTTGTTCTTTGAGCTCTCCTGTTTTGCACAAGAGTAGTTCTGGTGCGTTGGAGATGATTCCAATTTTCGAAAACATGAAACCGTTAAAATTTTTGCAATCCGTTAAAGAAAACAACTGGTTGTTGGTCAGTGGTCAAATGAGATCTTCCAAGGGACCTGCCAAAAAAAAGTTTATTGACTTTGACAACTTGAACGAAATCAAAATGCCAAAACTATTGATTGTAGGTAACGAAGGTGAAGGTATCAGAACGAACTTGTTGAACATGAGTGATTATTTTGTGGGCATTGAACCTAACGACATCGACACAAGAGTTGTTGATTCTTTGAATGTCAGTGTCGCCACTGCTCTTTTATTGAGCAAAATCTGTAAATAGCATGTTTTTAAGAATTTCAAAAGAAAAACAACACACATACCCAGTATATTACATAGTTATACGTAGACAATTTATAATGAAACAAGAGTGTAAGAACATACAAATATTAGAGATGGAGTGTTAAAAAATTAATACATAATGTACATATATAAATGACTTTTGTTTGTTTTATATTATTAGGGTCTATATTTTGAACTTTTAATTTGTTTTTTTTTTTATATTTGTTTTTCTTTGGTAAGTTAATAAAACATTCTGTGGATTTCAGTATCGTTTTCAACATTGGACAAATCAGCCAAAGTGTCCCACCATTTGAACAAGTAAGAATCACAGATCAATTTGAACCAAGGAGTGAATTTCAATTCTGGGTTGGTGAACATCTCTTTCAACTCAGCAGCACTGACGTACTTGTAATCTCTGACCTCGTTCAAGTTAGGGTTGATAGTTAGAGTAGAGTCTTCGTTAATTTTATAGAACAAAATGTAGTCGATTTCGTGTTCACCCCATGGCCCGTTACTTGGAGCCATGTAGTGAATTCTGTTTAGGAAATGGAACTGTCCGTTTTTAACAGTTTCCTCTTGAGGAATACCCAGTTCGTGTTCCAACTTTCTGACGGCAGCAACTTTGACACCTTCAACTTTGTTTTGCAAGTCCCCCTTCAACCCAATTTCGTCGTCAACACACAATGGGTGAGAACAACAGGTGTTGGTCCACAAGTCTGGGAAAGTGATCTTTTCACTGGCTCTTTGTTGCAACAACAACTCACCCCTTTGGTTAAAAATGAAAACAGAAAAGGCTCTGTGCAACAAACCCTTGTTGATGTTTTCCATCAAATGACACACTTTCTTGGTACCGGCACCAATAGCGTTGTCTTCAAAATCCAAAACAATACAGTTTTCTTGCATCAATCTGATTTGTTCTTCATCATGACCTTGAAAAAAGTTTTTCTTACTTTCTTCTTGAACTTGTTCATCGTTTTCAACAGAAGAATGAGAATTTGGTCTATCTTTCAATGGAATGATTTCTGGAAATTGTTCTAGTACGTTTTCAGTACTCATTGTTTGGACCATATCACGGTATTGAACACTCATTTTTGGGAATTTTTTATATCTCCTCTTTGTTTTCTCTTTTTTTTGATATACTTACTAAGTATTATACCCTTAATTGTATAATTTAAATCTTAAAAACTGAATTTATAACTTCAACTTTAGAGTACTACTTTATTTACCGACAAATTTTCCAAAACAAACGTTATGCTTTTTTATTTGTTACAATTTTTTTTTTCTTTTTTCAGTTTCTCCTTTTCAACTTTCAATACTACAAGGTGATATGATTTTATTCAGAAAAGGTCATGTGACTAACAAAACAACAAAGTCACGTGTAAATATAAAACCCAAAAGTCACATGACAACATCGTCTCCAACTGTTTTTCTTCATAATTACTCACCCGCACTTTTAAAAATAAATGTTTTGTCTTGTCGTACAAAAAAATTAAATTTTTTTTTGAGTTGCTTGTTGACCTACGGGGTTTTATAACAAGTTAATATATAAAAAATTTAAGTGACCTTAGAAAACAATGTAAAACTGTTTGTTTTATATATTTCCAGATTGCCTTTTTAGTTCTTGAACATTCTTTCTGTGTCTGTTTTGGTGTTCATAAATTTTTCACTTTTTTTTTTTTCAAAATTTTTTGTTCACTGATATTGTATAATGTATAGTGTTGTTCTTTATTGTGTGTTTTTTTTTTTTTTTTTATTTTACCTTCTCCTAGTATATGATCAAATCTAATATTAATTACGACAATTTAAAAGATTATAATTGTTGATCTTAATGTATCTAATCAAGATTCAAAATATCGTGATTTTGATTATTAAAACATTGCTAATTCTTTGAATTGAAATTATTTTATTTTGATGAAAAAATCTATTCGCCCTCTTAAAGGTAGATAAAAACCCAAGACAGAACCACACACTCAAACACACCTATACCCTACTTGCACAATGTCCCAAGTCCAAGCTCCTCAAAGAACTTTCATCAAGAAACCAGATGTCGCTGTTAGAGACACCAAGTTGGAATTATTGAACAACCAATTGAAAAAATTGAATTTGGAAATTGATTCCATCAGATCTAAAATCGACTCTAAATTGAACTCCAAAGACAACACCACTAGAAACGAGTTGACTGAACAAATGAAGGAAATCATCAAAGTTCAAAGTGAATTGAAACAAAAGAGAAACCAAGTCTTTGACAACTTGAAAGTCTTGGACTCCAAGTTGAAAAAAAACCAAGCTGAAATCGACTCCAAATTGTCTGGTGTTTCTGTTGGTAAAAAATACCAATCCATTGAGGATATCAATGGTAGATTGGATCATATTGAACAAGAAATGAGTACTGGTGATTTGTCTATTGTTCAAGAAAAAATCTTGGTTAAAGAAATGGCTTCTTTGAACAAATTGAAGAAGAACTTTGTTTTGATTGAACCTCTAAAGAAAGAAAACGATTTGTTGAAAACTGAAATTGCTACTTTGAAAAATCAATTGAACACTGAATTGAATTCAAAACAAGTTTCTAATGAATTTGAAAGAATCAACAAAGAATTGCAAACCATTAAATCTTCTCAAAATACTGAACAAACTGCTAAAAACCAATTGTTCAACAAGAGAGCTGCTTTGTATGCTAAAAGAGATGAAATTTTTGGAAAAATTAAAACTGTTAGACAAGATTTTGATAATGAATTTACCAATTTCAAATTAAAAATGGAAGCTGAAAAATTGAAAAGAGAAGAAGAATCCAAATTGTTCAAATTGTTGGAACAAAAAGAAAGTGATTTGAACAAATTGAACGAAAAATTGATTCATGCTAAAACCCCAGCTTTCACTCAAGAATTGGCTTCTATTGAAAACACTTTGGTTGTTTTGGACCCAACTTACGAAAAACCAAAACCAAAAACTTTGGAATTCCCAGCTTCCTCTACTTCTACTAGTAGTACCTCTACTACTGCCGCCACTTCCAATGCTGAAAAATTGGTTCCAATTGTTTCTAAGAAATTCGAATCCACCATTGTTGTTGGTAAAGGTAAAAAGGGTAAGAAATCCAAACAATCTGATGGTTCTAGTGGTAAGTTCTCATTGGAACCATCTTTGATTGGTATTTTGAGTGAATTGGACATTGACATTCCAATTTCCCAAGACGATGTTGCCAAGACTGTTGAGCAATTGAAAGCCAAACACCAAGAATACTCTGAACACCAAGACGAGCAAACCAAAGTCAACATTGAAGCTGTTGAAAACAAGATCGAACAAGTCAAAAAAGCCTACGACTTGAAAGAAGAACAGATCAGAAAAGAAGTTGCTGAAAAGCAACAAAAGGAAAAAGAAGAACAAGAACAACAAGAATAGATTGACATCTATTAGTCTCATTCTCCCCTTTTCTCTCTCTCCTTTTATGATCGTATACGCAAGCGTGCCATTGTGGTTTTGTTTTGTAGACAGATAATTGCATACCCACACACAATGGACCTTGAGTATAGACCTATGTAATGTATGTACATATGAAACAACAAGTATAATTAATATACGAAAACTCTGCCTTTAAAAAGCCTCTATGTTAGAAATTATAGAAAATAGTATATATATATAGTGGATACTGCGTGACACACTTTTACATGATGAACTGGATGTTGACGTCAATGGGGTGGGAGGAGCTCAACTGCGGTTTCTGCGAATACTTTGTGGCTAGTTGCGCCCGCATGTTCTGCAACAAGGTCAAGTAGCTCTGGACCGGCTGCTGCGCCAAGACGTTCATGAACGCCCACGACATGGCGCCCGTGGCGATCCCACCCTGCGCGGAGTCCGCAGAGGTCTGGTTGTCCTTGCACCCGCTGAGCATGACGACGTCTGCGGGCGAGAACTTCATTCTTCTCACCTGCTCACGCTGCTCCGCGGACAACCGCGACCCGCCGCGCGAGACCGTCTTGAAGATGCTGGTGATGCTGCCCATCAACGCCTGGGTGTTGCCCTGCGCGTACCCCATGACCGCCTGCAACCCGTCCTGCCCGAGCTCCTTGTACATGTTGGGTTCCTTGACGACGCCCTTAGTCGAGTAGGTGTACGGCAAGTCCAGCGCGGAGCCCGAGTGGCACGAGTCGAACAACGCGGTCAACCGGCACCCCTGCGGCAACGGTCTCACCATCAGCTCGTGCATGACGTCGTCGGTGATGTGCGACGTCTGCTGGAAGTCCACCGGGTAGATGACGTCGTCGAAGCCGTCCTCCTCGTCGCCGTCGAGGTCCTCGGTCTGCCCGCCGTGGCCCGAGTAGTGGAACACCAACGAGTCGTTCGGGCGCGCGTCCTGCACCAACCACTGCATCGCGCGGAGCATGTTGTCCCTGGTCGGGACACGCGCCATGTCCTGCTGGTCGTCCGTCAACAAGACAATGTCGTCCTCGCTGTACCCGAACCTGGAGGTCAAGAACCGCAGCATCGCGTGCGCGTCGTTGATGCACCCGGACAACTGGTTCGACGTGCCGATGTAGTTGATCCCAATAAGCAACGCCTTTTTGCGCCCAGTACACTGCGAGTACTGGAACGGCACACCGGTCTGCTCGGGGACCTGCACCTGTGCTGGCGGACCGTACTGCTCTTCTGGCTGCACAAAGGTGGGATACCCGTTGTTGTTGTTGTTGACATTCGTGAAGGAGTACTCACTGGAGTTCAGTCCGTTGTCGGAATAAGCCCCTGGCGGAGGAACCCCTGGTCTCTCATACTCCTGTCTCTCATACTCCCTATTCCCCGTAGGAGGCGGACCCTGCGGTCTCTGGTATTCTTGGTACCCCTGTGTCGTAACCCCAGGTGGAGGAACCCCTGGTCTCTGGTACTCTTGATACTCTTGATACCCCTGTGAAGTATACCCCTGACTCTGATTATTATAATTACTTGTATTGTTCTCGTACGTATAATGTCCTCTTCCAGGAAACATATCTGTGTGTGTGTGTGTGTGTGTGTGTGTGTGTGTGTGTATCTTCTTTCTTATTCTTATTCTTTTGTATATAATTATAATATGTTCAACACCCAAATAATCTCTTACACCTTATATACTAGTCTTGTATTAATACATATAGTCACACTTTCCGACTTTCCCTTTTTATATGCCCTGTTCTTTTCTGTTCTTTTCTGTTCTGTTGTTGTTGTTGTTGTCTTTTTTTTCTTTTCTTTCATGTCTATTAATATGTCTGGGTGTTTCTTTTTAAATATCACGTGATCACGTACCTAGTAGAAACATGAAAAAAAAAGGGGGAAAGGAGAATGGTGATGAGGTTAAGAGAGAGACATAGAGAGAGAGAGAGAGAGACATACAAAGAGATGGACATACACAGAGAGTGAGTGATAGGTTCAGGTATTAAGTATTAAGTATTAAGTATAAAGTAGTATTTATTAGTAGTTAGTAGTACATAGTAGTATATGATGGTTGGTAGATCTCTTCTTTTAAAGGTACTTTTAGTAGTGGTGAGAGAAAAAAAAAAACAAAACGTTGACTGTATAAAAGCGTAGACATTTAGATCATCACGTGATGTGATGTGATGTGATGTTGTTTTTGTTTACAGTATTTTTTTTGTTCATAGTAAAAATTTGTTTTTTGTTATTGTTTATACTTTTTTTTTTGTTTGTTTGTCTTTTGGGGAAAAATGATTTGTTATTGTAAAATAATTGACAACAATGTGTACTTATTTATAGATATTTGTATTTTACTTGTCTTGTTTATATGTATATATAAGTCATAGTTGATCTAATTTTCCACACTTACTCCTAGTACATATATTGTTTATAATTTTTTTATTTATTCACCCACTCAATTCAATTGTTTATTGTTGATCTTATTAGATCTTATTTCCAAAAGGGGTCGATCTGAGTAGTAAGTTTAAGGGGATTGTTGTTTTTGTAGATCATCAATTGATTGAGTATAACAAAACAAGAAAAGTATAACAATACACAAGTGAATAAATACACAAGTGAATAAATACACACACAGACACACAGGGACAAATATGAACGACCCGCTATATGACTTCAAACAGGAGTTCCAACACTTTATAGATACTAACCCACACCTGAACAACGCATTGTTGTTGAATTCCATTCCGGAACACAACAAGGCGCAGATTGTTATTGCACCAGGTTCCCTGTTCCACAAGTTCAAGAGAGACTGGGTCTCTAAGTCTTACAGGAAGACAATTGTTGAGAGACCAGAACGTTTGTTGGCGTGTTCCATTGGGATATCAGCTGCATTGACCATGTATCCGTCTTTGTTTACCATCAAGTCTATTCCGTTGTTCGGGGACAATGTGCCATCTCACAGCTCTGGCCATTCCTCTTTAGGGAACACCAAAACACCACACAACTCTGAGAGTATTGCCAAGCTTATGTCTCCACACGTGTTGAAAGTTCATGGGGAAGAGTGGCCTTCGAAATTGGTTGAGTTGTGTCAGGAGTCCAAGTTTCATTTGGAGAAAAAAGAAGTCGAGGTGCCTCAGGAGTGGAACTCGGGGGATATTTATTTGAGTCCTTCTACTTTGGACGCAGTGGCAAATTCTATTTCTGCTTTGGAAACAGGTGTAGACACGATTTTTGCAAATGAGTATCACGAACAACAACAGAGAAGTTTACAGATTAATAAAAAGAAGGCTCAAAGAACTGGGAGTAATACTTATAAGTTTAATGATATACAGAGATCCTCTTCTTCTTTGTCATCTTCTTCATCGTCGTCTTCATCGTCGTCTTCCTCTTCTTCTTCCTTATCAAGAGCAACTCCATTGGGTGATAATCACAAAGATCTGGATGAGAACTTGAATAGTCTGCCATCTCCCAGTAGATGTTTTGTTATGATTAGACCACCAGGACACCATTGTCACATTGATTTCCCTGAAGGTTTCTGTTTATTGAACAATGTTTACATTGCAGCTCAATATGCTAGTGATTTTTATGGGGTGACTCATGTGGCCATATTGGATTATGATTTGCATCATGGGGACGGGACTCAAGATTTATGTTTTAAAAGAGCATTGTCTCAAAATAAAGAATTACAAGAAATGGAAGAACAAAGAGAATCTATGGAAGAACAAGTATCTGGTGGGAACCAGAATTTTGCCAACGATCACATGTATGACGATTATTTGATTGACAAGTTTGGTTTGAAAATTGGGTACTTCTCTATGCACGATATCAACTCTTTCCCTACAGAGGTTGGTTACTCAACGGAGGAGAATGTGGCCAAGGCTTCCACGTGTATTATGGATTCCCAGAATTTGAATGTTTGGAATGTTCATTTGAAAAAATGGGGGAATTCTGACAACAATATAAATGCTGAGCAAGCTAAAGACAATTTGAAAGACGGATTGAAAGAAGAAGAAAAGGGAGGAGAACAACTAGACGAAGACGAAGACGATTTTTATAGACTTTACAACGCAAGATATAGACAGTTGTTTTCCAAAGCAGACGAGTTTTTCCACGACGCCAAACAGAAGATGGCTGAGATCAACAAACCTTTCAAAGGGCTTGTCATTATTAGTAGTGGGTTTGATGCAAGTGAGTACGAGTCTCCCAGCATGCAAAGACACCAAGTAAATGTCCCAACAAGTTTCTACAACGTTTTCACCAAGGATGCTTTGAAGTTAGCACAGTTGCACACTCAGGGGAAGATTTTATCTGTCTTGGAAGGTGGGTATTCTGATGGTGCCTTGGTGAGTGGGATGTTTTCCCATTTGATTGGTCTACAGAACCAGGATTGGATCAAAGAGTGGGGGTCCAAACAGATCATTAAGGAGTTGTGCAAGGGGTGTAAGCACAACTGGAAACCACACAAGAAGTACTCTTCTGGATCAAGCAAAGACTTGGTGAAGTCGTGGAGTGAACAAGTCATCAGGCTAGGAAGATCGATGATCCCTGAGTTCAAGACTGAGTTTTTCGACAAGTGTCTCGTGAACAACATGGGTCTGTTCAATGATCCTAAAGAACTGGAACAAGTGTTGAACGAGCTGCCAGCAGGACACACACGGTCCCGTACCAAGAAATTGGAACTACAAAAGGAAAAAGACTTGGAACTACAAAAAACAAAACAACAACCACAACCACAACCACAAAAACAGATAAAACAGGAGAGAGAACACCAGAAGGTGCAGAAAGTTCCTTCCCGGATGACCATTTTGAACAAGAAGTTCTCGTACGACGAAGGAGAGGAGGAGGACGAAGAAGACGAAGACTATGTCTATGACGAGGAGTTGAACAAGACTTTCAACCGTACTGTGGAAGACATCACTATCGACGACATTTCAAGACACTTGGAGACTTTGGAGATTATAGAGCCTAACGGGAACGACTACTCCGAGTACCAAGGCAGCAGGGGGTCTGGGTCTGGCTCTGGATCAAGAAGATCCGCGAGACATGCAAGAAGATCCAAACCGATGCCCCACAGCTTCATGGTGGACGACAACGACTACTCCCTGATGGACATCACTCTGATGTCGAACCACCCGCAGCCGTCCTCCTCGTCGTCGTCTAGGACTGCTGGAACTGCTGGGTCGCATCACTACACCCAGCAGCAAGCACAAAACAACTATAGATCCACTAGAAGTGGCAGACAGTACTAGACTTTATGTACGTCTTTGAGATACACACACACACACACACACAATTTCCATAGAAAAGCCACGTTATATATTTTATACACTTCAACTTTAATTGCTAGACACATCTAAATCATGCAAGCCTTGTCTCTTGGCCAAACTTTTTAGGAGATGCGTGATTAATGCTGAACATCCTTCCTGGTGCGTATTTTTAGACTGCACTGATTTGCAAGCCTCTTTTACTGAAAAGCCCAGAAAAGAGCTATTTACGCTGACTTCCCCGCAAAGCCAAGCCGTACACCGTGACACTTGTGTGTTGGGGGTTTTCAGTGAAACATCGCCAATAGAAACCTGCGCACAATAGGGCACAAGGGGTAAGTGATATTGAAGGCGTGTGTGTTTTTATATAAAAGGGAGAGATGTTCTGTGTTTTGTGTTTAATTAATAGGAAATCCATTTTAACATTGTTATATATAAAGAGATGTTGATTGTCTTGACTCTACGATTTTCAACTTTTCCATAGATATAGATACATTAGAACAAGAAAAAAACACCAAAATCAAAGATAAATAAATAAAAACTCAAAGAAAAATGTCCTGTTGTCAGAAGACCAACACCACCAACTCCCAATGCCAATGCCAGCCATCCGTCACTACGTGCGGTGGCCACTGCACCCAGTGCACCTGCGAGGCCAGTAAGAAGTGCCACTGCGATGCATCCACGTCCGAGTGTGCGGCCAAGTGCAGCGAGTGCACCTGCGCCTCTGGTAACAGTTGCAAATGCAAGCCTGCCAGCAGCCAGTGCGGCGGGAAATGCACCGTCTGCGTGTGTGTGACCACGCCGACTTGCAAGTGCGACTCCGCCCACAGTGCCTGTGCTGCCAAGTGCACAGACTGCAAGTGTCAGCCTGCAAAGACGTGCCAGTGTCAGCCTGCAAAGACATGCCAGTGCGAGTCTAACGCCAGCACAAAATGCTGCTGCTTGTCCTCCAAGTACACGTGCTCCTCTTCAAACAAAGAAGACGACTCTTCCAAAGACAAAGAGGGCGAGTCCTCTAACAACCAGTGCTGTGGCTCTTGCTGATTGGGGAAACACCAATCCCTCCTCCGTTTTCAATCACTAAGAGATCATACAACTACATAACTAGTGTTATCTATGTTTCACCTATATAAGTTTTATATACAAATAATTAAATAATGTTTTAAAAATGGTATTATTAAACATCTCTCTCTTTACACAATGACTACCGTGTTAGTTGTAGCATCATTACCCAGTCAAAAGAAAGTTTGTGTGTCACGTGCCTTTATCAGAGAAAAAAAAAAAAAAAAAAATCAGTCGTTTAAAACGTCGGACCGTCGGTGAAAAAAACGCATTTTCCTCCTGTAAATTGGTTTTTCAGTCAAAAGATCAAAGAAAAAAAAATAGTTTTAAAGAAATCTCTGGCTTTTTTTCTTTTTTTTTTTTCATTATTGAAAAAATTACGAATGAATATTACAAATTTGTGAAAAAATGCATTTAATCTATGTAAGCATCGAATATTGTATAGATAATGTGAAAAGAGAAAGATAGATGATTTATTTTATTGACTTCTCTTTGTATCTTGTAATATACGACTTTACATTATGTAGCTATTCATTAGTTTCAATAAAATCACTAATCTACTTTTTATCTTTAGTTTGACATTTTTTTTAAGACAATTCTTTTTCTCTGTACATCTTGAAATTCATGTTTGTGAACATAGTATTGAACACTTTCCCCGAACAAGCAGGTAAGAATCTAAAAGACTAAAAAAACATACCGATCCCCAGTATCAACATTAACAATGCTAAGCATCAGAACTGCATCGATTCATAGAAATGGATTACTAAAAATTCAACAACACGTTGCCTTATCTGCATCTAGACCTAGATGTGGGTACGCTACTGATTCCAGCACAGAAGCATCCTCTGCATCCACCATCGATACATCTTCCACCAACGGTAGTGAAACTATCATCACCAAGAGAAAAAGATCCACCAATTTCACCGATAAATTGAACAAGGGTCCAAGTTTTGACGATTTCATCAGTGGGAAAGCAGCCGAGTTTTCCATCCAAGATCCAATCTTGGAAGCCAAAAGAGACACAGAAAAAATTAAAAAATTACCATCGTGGTTGAAAGTGCCTATTCCAAAAGGTTCCAACTTTGCCAAATTGAAAAAAGATGTCAAAGAATTGAAATTGTCCACTGTCTGTGAAGAAGCCAATTGTCCAAACATTGGGGAGTGTTGGGGTGGTAAAGACAAATCCAAAGCCACTGCCACTATCATGTTGCTAGGTGACACATGTACCAGAGGTTGTAGATTCTGTTCTGTGAAAACCAACAGAACTCCAGCCAAACCTGATCCAAATGAACCAGAAAACACCGCCGAAGCTATCAAAAGATGGGGGTTGGGTTACGTTGTGTTGACCACCGTCGACAGAGATGATTTGATCGATGGTGGTGCGAACCATTTGGCTGAAACCGTTGTCAAGATTAAACAAAAGGCTCCTCACATTTTGGTGGAAACTTTAAGTGGTGATTTCAGAGGTGACTTAGAAATGGTCGAAATCATGGCCAAATCCGGGTTGGACGTCTACGCTCACAACTTGGAAACCGTCGAAGAATTGACCCCATTCGTCAGAGACAGAAGAGCCACTTACAGACAGTCTCTAAGTGTTTTGAAAAAAGCCAAGGACACCGTTCCTACTTTGATCACTAAAACATCTATCATGTTGGGTTTGGGTGAAACCGATGAACAAATCTTGCAAACCATGAAAGATCTAAGAGAAATCAACTGTGACGTTGTCACTTTCGGTCAATACATGAGACCTACCAAGAGACATATGAAAGTTGTTGAATACGTTCACCCAGATAAATTTGATTACTGGCACAAAAAGGCCTTGGAGTTAGGCTTCTTGTACTGTGCTTCCGGTCCTTTGGTCAGATCTTCTTACAAAGCCGGGGAATCCTTTATTGAAAACGTCTTGAAACAAAGAAAAGCAGAAGCTGCTGCCAAAGCCTAATTTCATTGTATAAACGTTTAAATTCACGACGAATACAATATAGGCAAATAAATAATCATGTAAATTAAATCGCTCAAGTTTTTTGAAATCAACTTAAAAATTATAATAATGAACAACATACTTTATTCGGATATATACATTTAAAAAAAAACAAACTTAACATATATATAATCTTGGTATTTTTTTTTGCAATACGTATTAAAAAGAACTCATGGTTGGGATATGAATGTTCAAAGTTTCTCTACGAGAAGGGTCTAAAGGTTCTTTGCCTCTAAAGATACACCCAAAATCAACAATGAAAGGTTGCAACATGTTGACGGAAACGTTTAATGTTGGCGAGAACACTATACATAGATTTCTCAAATTCATCTTGTTCACATCACTGTTTTTAGAAATGTTCACTAACAACTCAAACAACACATACATCAAATCGTAATTTTCCTTTGCAACATAGTTTTTACAAATATCCCTAAATTTGATAGCAATGGTTTTTTCATCTTTTGAGTGTGTTTCCACAACAACCTTGAATCTTTCATAATTTTCATCCCCAAAAATGAAATGAGGCAATGACCTCAAATACAATTTCAATAACCCAGTAACCACGTTCATATCAACATTCAACTCAGTATAATTGCAGATATCAATATCGTGTAGTTTATCAAATTGCTCTTGCAAATTCTTGATCACTGAAGATGAACCACTTAATCTAAAAATACCTTCCTCCTCAATCGCTTGGTTTTTATACAAAAATTCCAAACATCTGTAAACAACTGAAGGAATAATGTATTTCTTTTGATACGATTGACTAGACATCTCAACAACTGTACTCAAATCGTTACCAAATATTAATGTACTCTTCACCTCACCTCCCAAATTCATCATTTCTAATGTTTTATTGATGTTATTGTTAGAAGAAGAGTCATATTCAATAGATGATTCCATACTACTGTATTGGGGAATTTTGGGAGAGGTAGCAACATCCTCCAAATTAGAAGACTTCTTGAAAGGGAAAAAACTTCTCATTCTATTTCTTTTGATCTCTCTCTCGGTCATTCCATTGGTATTCGAGCTAGCAGAAGCACCACTGTGAGAAACAAAGCTGTTAGTTGTAGAGTACTCTTGGCTGGTGTGTGAGTCCAGCATGCTTGATTTGTTACTAGCGTCATCACTTATTAAGGAAGATTCAGCATAAAATGACGAATCATCATGGTTGGTTTCTTGGCCTAACTCACTCTTACCACTGTAGCTTGTGTTCATTGATACATCATCCATACTCTGACTGTTAGTGTATGGTTTGGTAGCAGACCCTTTTTTCAAAGTACCCGGTAAAACTGTTAGTCTACTCAAAGTACCAACCCACAGTTCCCTATCCTTAGATGTTTCTAGGCAAATATAGTATTTACTGGAACTTGATAAACCTGATTTCTTTGGTTCATGAACAACAACCCCATTGTATGTGCCGTGCTTATCTTCTGGAATATTTGGATGAATTTCAATTGTTGAATTAGGCAATTTGATTTGCTCAGACAATTGACTGTTGGTGTCGTAAAGTTGGATTTGCTTTCCATCATGAGAAAGAACAGCATACCTTATTTTCCAATTGGAACTAGAGCCAATAGTTTTAGTCTTTCTCATTATGACCCACGATTCAAGTAAACCGTTATCCCCGGCTAAACCAATTCCCGTTACTGTATTGGTACTGATGAACTCAGCAAGTTTCAATAAGGAGATTGATGGCAGTTCAGGAATATTAAACAAACTTAAGAAAAAATCGGAAAGTTTTTGTTTTCTAATGTTAACCTTGGAAGGAATTTTAGTTTGAAATGAAGAAATTTCAGGCAATGGCGGTAGTGAAAATACATCAATGTATGGAGCTAGGTGTTTTTCATTGAACTCGTATATTTGCTCAATCGTTTTACTGAATTGGAAAATCTTTTTGTCAGATCCTCTATCTAACACCGCAAAAAGTACTTTAGTAGCAGTGTTGTCTTCGTCACTACCACTCAAACTAGCAGAACTATCATTCACTGGCATCATGGACCCGCTGATGTTTATATCGTGGTACAATGTTCCAACCACTTGAATTTTAATCGTATGAAATTCATCTGGTTGAATGAAAAGTGGAATATTTGATTTCAAAACTTTACCAGTTGGCGACATGACTTTTGGTGAGCTTGCTGAATACATTGAACTTGGAGTGAAAGAATTTTGTTGTTGGTTTTGTAGCGGTAGATTGCTATAATTCAAATCATTAAATTTGCTATTAAGTTCTTGAGGATTTGGAGACACAGAAATGACACTGAATGAATCAGGGTTGTTTCTTGTTGTCGAGCCAGCTGTAGAAGAAACTTTTCTAGTCACAATGTTTCTAGACACAGATCTTAAACTATTTTGATCCAGCCCCATACTTCTTTTTTCAACCAGCGAAGAAGCTGATCTTTGTATAACAGGATTGGGAGTGAACGCTTGTTGATTTTTATTAATTAGCACTGGAGAGCCTAACAAGGTGTCTTCTCTAGAAGGTTCGTTATTCAGAGAGCCTAGTGTACCTTTTTTGGCACTCTTATTTGGAGTATTCAAAAATGAGGATTCTGCAGAGTGGTCACCAAAGGTACGATTGGGATCCTCAAAACTTGTTGGTGATTTTACCTCATCGTTGATTAATACAGAGTCCAAAGTCTTTTTGTTCCCTTGTTCGTGTGCTTCCTTTCTCAATGAAGATTTCGTATCGGGTTTCGTGCTATTTAAATTAGTGTCGTCATCGTAATTAAAAATATTCTTCCTTTCAAAATCAATATCAGACGACCCAAGATAGTCGTGAGAAAGATCTGGAATATTATTGGACAATACATGTTCATTCAAAGTCTCTTCCAATTCTTCTTTAATACCTGCAACTGAAATTGGTGGTCTTAATGGTGAGTGTAATTGATCACCTACAAGAGATGTCAATCTGTTTGCCCTAGTCGGAGACTCTTGTGGGGAAAGAAGTATTTGTGGTTTGATGGAGCTTTCCTGCATGCTAGTGTTATATTGACTACTCGACGCAGATCCGGGAACCATAAATTTAGAAAGATCCTCCACTACTTTTAATCTAGTAGGAGTGCTGTTTATATGCTCTTCTGAAGAGTTCAATTCACTGTCTTTACGAGGCAAATTTTTATGCTGGCCAGGCGAAGCACTGATGTGAATTCTAGAACTGGTGTATACGGCGGAGGCAGCTGGTTTGGAGTGCGACACATCATTGTTGTCAAAAACAGCGGAGGTTTGAAGATCAGGTGTAGTAATTGGGTTTCGTACTTGGCACTCAACAGGAGGAGGTTGTAGTTCGAATTTTGGAATAAAGGGGTTCAAAGCAGGTTTTAAGAATGTATCGTCGTGGGTGTCATAAAGAGAAGATTTATCTGGCGACATCTGTATACTAGATGATATGGAATCAACCTCGCTGTGATCCAGGTTCAGAGCAGATCCTCCAGCCCTTTGTCTTCTGTTGGCGGACCTTGGTGGAGCTATAGCAGATGAGGGCGATGTATTGACAGATAAAGCATCTCCATCAGCGATATTTGTTTTCAAAACTTGTTGAGAAATACCTTCGCTCACTGTAACCTGTTTCATTATACTGTTTAGTTCACCTAGTTGAATATATTTCAAAAGCTCGCTCTTAAGCCTACTCACCTGAGCTTTCAACAATTCGTTTTCTGTTGTTAGCTGTTGGATGTTATGTGTTTGGTGGTCAACACCCAAATCTTTTTTACGTTGCTGCGTGGACTCGATATAATCATTTAGCATGTTTAGTGCATTCGATGTGTTTGATGAGTTTGCAGAGTGGGGCTCAGTATAATAACGCATTTTTTTATCGTTATCTTCAAATTTAGCACTGCTAGAAGACATTGGTGTGTTTGTGGGGTATGTAATGCTTTTAATGTTGCTGAGATTTTTTTTTTTTCTAGCAAATACTCAGTTTAAAAAGAGTAAAACAAATTGTTGGTTTTGGTCTTCTAATGTAATTTATTTCCTTACTAGAGTGACAAATAATGATTTGTGTATCGTTTCAAAACTCACTTGAAGGTAGGGTTTTTGTATGTTTTACTTTTGTCTGGTTTCAATGATTCTTAGAAATGTTTATTAATTCTCTAAATTCAAAAGTTAGTATTAAATGTTCAATGACTACAAAGTAAATACAAGAAGAAAGTGAAATAAA